>PVJI01004472.1:0-108059 GCA_004026765.1 Micronycteris hirsuta | reverse complement strand
AAGGGGAGAAGGGGGAGAAGGGTATTCAGGAACTGCTATAAAGGACACATGGACAAAACCAAGGGGGAGGGGGGAAGCAAGGGAGGGAAGTGGGTTTGCCTGGGGTGGGGTGGGGGGAGGGTAAATGCAGACAACTGTAATTTGCAACAACAATAAAATAATTAAAAAAAATAAATTGGTTGTGACTATAGCAATACTTACATCTAAACAAACTAGTATGAGGCCCAATATGAGAGCATTCGGCAAGGTTCTTAGATTGAATATAAATATTAGCTTTATTAATTTTTTAAGTGTTTAAAAGTTTCCACTGCCTGATGAGTAGATAAATAACAAAGCCCTGACTGGTGTGACTCAGTAGGTTGGGCATCATTCCTGCAAACCAAAAGGTCATTGGTTCAATTCCTGGTCAGGGGACATGCCTGGGTTGTGGGCCAGGCCCTGGTAGGGGCAGGTGTGAGAGGCAACCGACCAATGTTTCTCTTGCACATTAATGTTCCCCCCAAATAAAGAAATAAATAAAATCTTTTTTTTAAACATGTTTTTTAAAAGATTTTATTTATTTACTTTTAGAGAGAGGGGAAGGGAGGGAGACAGAGAGGGAGAGAAACAGCAATGTATGGTTGCCTCTCACATGGCCCTCACTAGGGACCTGGCCTGCAACCCAGGCATGTGCCCTGACTGGGAATCAAACTGGCAACCCCTTGGTTCGCAGCCCACGTTCAATCCACTGAGCTACACCAGCCAGGCAATAAATAAATTCTTTAAAAAATAAATAAAATTTAGTGTATCCACACAATGGAATATTATTAGGTCATGAAAAGGAATGAAGTCCTCCTACAATATGGATGAACTCTGAAAACATGTGAAGTGAAAGAAGTCAGTCATAAAATACCATATATTGCATGATTCCATTTATATGAAATGTTCAGAATGAGCAAATCCATAGGGAAGAAGAATAAATTAGTGTTTGCCTAGGGTTGGGGTAAATGATCTTGAGGGGGAAGGGGTGGTTAAAAGGGTAACAGTATGGAATTTCCTCAGAAAACTAAAAATGGACATGCCTTTTGTCCCAGCAATTGCACTGCTGGGATTATATTCTAAGAACCCTGAAACACCAATCCAAAAGAACCTAAGCACCCCAATGTTCAGAGCAGCACAATTTACAATAGCCAAGTGCTGGAAGCAACCCAAGTGCCCATCAGTAAATGAATGGATCAAAAAACTATGGTACATTTACACAATGGAATTCTATGCAGCAAGGAGAAAGAAGGAGCCCCTACCCTTTGCAACAGCATGGATGGAACTGGAGAGCATTATGCTAAGTGAAATAAGCCAGGCGGTGAGGGACAAATACCATATGATCTCACCATTAACAGGAACCTAGTCAACAAAACGAACAAGCAAGCAAAGTATAGCCAAAGATACTGAAATTTAGAACAGGTTGACAGTGACCAGAAGGGAGAGGGGAGGGGATAATGGGGGAAAAGGGTGAAAGGTTTACAGGAACAACTATAAAGGACATATAGAAAATAACAAGGTGGGGTGGAAATGGGGGAGGGAGGTGGGGAGGGCTAGGGTGGTGGAGAGGGGTGGCGGGAAAAGGGAGAAAACTGTACTTGAACAACAATAAAAAATAAAAAAAAGATTTAACATCTGCATGAAAAAATGGTATTTGATACAAGCTAGTATGTTTATGATTTTTAATTTTTTACACTCTATTCTCTTTTAATTGTATTGACTTTTAAATAATAAACAACAGATTTTTTAATAAATTATTAAAAAAAAAAGAAGCACAATTTACAATAGCCAAATTCTGGAAGCAACCTAAGTACCCATCAGTAAATGAATGGATCAAAAAACTATGGTACATTTACATGATGGAATACTACATGGCAGAAAGGAAGAAGGAGCTCCTATCCTTTGCAACAGCATGGATGGAACTGGAGAGCATTATGCTAAGTGAAGTAAGCCAGGCGGTGAAAGACAAATACCATATGATCTCACCTTTAACTGGAACCTAATCAACAAAACAAACAAGTAAGCAAAATATAACCAGAGACATTGAAATCAAGAACAAACTGACAGTAACCAAAGGGGAGGTGGGAGGGGTAATGGGGGGAAGGGTTTTCAGGAACAACTATAAAGGACACATGGACAAAACCAAGGGGGAGTGGGATCAGGGGAGGGAGGTGGGGATGGCTGGGGTGGGGAGGGAGTGGTGGCAGACAACTGTACTTGAACAACAATAAAATAAAATAAAAGGATTACAAATGTAAAATCTAACTCTATAGCATTTTTAATCATGTAGAAAACAGAAATAGAACACAGTTCAATGGGGGAGCATTATTATTGAAATGTAATCTATATCAGTAATGATTCAGCAACAAGTTAGGGCATTAAAATTAAAAGCATTTATTGCTCAGAAAGTACTGTATTTTGCCATAATGCGCACCCACGTTTTGCGCACATTATGCACAGGATTCATACGCCCAAGTATAATGCGCATCTTTATTTCCCCTCAAGAATGTGGGCAAAAAGGTGCACATTATACACAGCAACATATGGTATACTTTCCAAGAAAGTACATTGCTGAAGTCCATAAACAATGTTTATTGGCTGTGGCAGACAGATTCTTAACTAAGGTGGCCCACAGGATCCCTGCCTCCTGGTGGTCATGCCCTTGCATGACCCCCTCCCCTTGAACATGGTGGGACCTATGACTTGCTTCTAACCAAGAGTACATGTCAAAGGTGACGGAATGTACATGATTATGTTGCATCAGAATATCACGTTAGCAGTCTTCAGGTGAAAAGGGACTGCAGGTGGCCTCTAGGAACAGTGGGCAGCCTATGGCTGACAGCTAGTAAGGAACTGAACTCCTCAGTCCTACAACCACAAGGGACTGAATTCTGCCAATAGCCTGAGTCAGCACGGAAGAGGATGGAGCGGATGGAGCTGCCTATGAGGCTGCATCCACAGCCAATGCCTTGGCTGCAGCCTGAGCAAAGGACCCAGCTAAACTGTGCCTAGGCCCCTGACCCATGGAAATGGAGAGATAACAAAATAAATGGGCATGGTTTTCAGCCACTTGCATGTGGTAATATTGTTACACAGCAATAGTTAAGTAACGCATAGGCTTATACCTAAAATTGAATAGCTGGCTCGAGAAGCCTGGAAAATTAAAAACAACATCTTAACACTGTAATTATAAATCGTACAAAAGAAAATACTGGGATAAAGGACATTTAAAGAAACCAAGGAGGGGGGCAGGATACAGGGAACCCTCTTTGAAGCTCATATTTAACTAGACATAAATGACATAATATAGGATTTAGTATGTAAACAATACTTATTGAGTGCCTACTACATGTCGGCTGGCCGGGACGGAGGGGTGAAAAACACAGACATGTACCCCGGCCTCAGAGTATTTATATATTAGTGACAGAATACAGAACACAGAAGTCTCAAGTCTTAAATGAACTCAAGTTCATAATCATATTAAAAGCCCCCAAAGGATTCTGTCCAGTGAAATCATATTTAGAAAGAAGTGAACAAAGAAAGGGAGAAACACAGCTTCGGGAAGATAGTGCAGTATTAATAGACATCGGAGGGAAAGCAGCACTACCCAACCGCCCTCTTGCTTCAGTCTCTCCCATCACTGAGAAAAAATTTTCAACTAGAAAGAGTGGGACAAATTGAAGCAGTTACATATGAGTTTAAAATCTTTGAACAAGTAAAGGATTATATGACCCAATTCCTTTTCACTGAGAATGAAAACAGGAACCTGGAGATGTTACCATGTCAGGCCTAGATGAATCACATGCCCGGTGTAGGGAGAGAAAAAAAGAATTCTCTTGGTGATGAAAAAAAAAAGGTGTTCGCATCAACAGAGATGCTGAGTTTGCACTGTAAAAATCCCCTCTATTCTAAACACAGAGGATTACAGAGCCAATGTAAAAAGAGAAAAACAAAACAACATATGCTGACTCACGTACAGAATAGTGTTGATGTGGACAGAAACAGAAATGCATGGCAGGACTTGAAGACACAGCACAATGGGTTCATTTTATTTATTTATTTATTTATTTATTTTTTATTTTTTTTTAAAGAAGAACTCTTTTTTTTTAAGATTTTATTTATTTTATTTTTAGAGAGAGGGGAAGGGAGGGAGAAAGAGAGGGAGAGAAACAGCAATGTATGGTTGCCTCTCACGTGGCCCTCACGGGGACCTGGCCCGCAACCCAGGCATGTGCCCTGACTGGGAATCGAACTGGGACCCTTTGGTTCCCAGCCCGTGCTCAATCCACTGAGCTACACCAGCCAGGTCGTTTTATTTTTTTAAAAAGTTACTTATTGCTTGATTATTAGAGAGAGAAGGGAGGGAGGGGAAAAGGGGAGGTGGAGGAGAGGAAGAGAGAGGAAGGGAGAGAGAGAGATTTGTTGTTTTACTTATTTATGCATTCATTTGTTGATTCTTGTATGTGCCATGACTGGGGATAGAACTCTCAACCTTGGTGTATCAGGACAATGCTCTAACTAACCGAGCTACCTGGCCAGGGCAAGCATGATGGGTCCTGATTAATTTCTGTGTATGTGTCAGGGAGCAGGAGTGGTGGTGGGAAACAGGCTTCTCTGGAGGGAAGAGATCCAAAATGTTTTGCGTAAATCAGCTTCAGTGCTTGAAGCCAGGAGCTAGGTGGCGCTCTCCTACCACTGTAGGAATGCTTGCAAACTAACTGTCTACTTGCTAAGGCTATATATAGTTCAACAGAAGAGGAGACAGGAAGTGAAAGTTCCAAAATACAAGAAATCTATTAAGACATCAGCCAAGAAAAGTTAAGAGTTGGAATAGAATTCACTCCAGTCTGACAAAGACTTTAAAATAAGTATGTGCTAAAAGTAATCAAAGGGATAAATTAAGGTATGATTTCCATTAAAAAATCATGAAATTAGGAATCAAAAGAAAAGGGAAATAAAACAAAATCAGGTGGATATGAAAAATAACCAATTAAAAATCCTAAAAATCACCCTGGCTGGTGAGGCTTTGTGGGTTGAGGGCCAGCATGTGAACCAAAAGGTTGCTGGTTCAATTCCCGGTCAGGGCACATGCCTAGGTTGTGGGCCAGGTCCCGGGGTTGTGACAGGAGGCAACTGATGGATGTTTCTCTCCCTCTCTTTCTCCCTCCCTTCTCTTCTCTCTAAAAATAAATACAATCTTTTTTAAAAATCCTAGAAATGATATTACTGAGTGAAATTGAAAAATGTAATAGATGGGATAAACTGTAGGACAGAGATGATAAATAAATTAGTGTTACCATACACTGCTGGTGGTATTTTTATATGGCAATGAAGAAAATGAAACAATAGTTATATTTAATAACATGGATGAATCTCACAAATAAATATTGAGTAAAAAAAGCCAGATCAATGAATACATACTATATGACCCAGTATCTCTCACTTTCTTCTTTCTCTTACATTTTAAACATACAGTGTATTAAAAACATGCAAAACTGCCCTGGCTGGTATAGCTCACTGGATTGAACAAGGGCTGTGAACCAAAGGGTCACCAGTTCGATTCCCAGTCAGGGCACATGACTGGGTTGTGGGCCAGGTCCCCATTAGGGGGTGTGTGAGAGGCAACCACACACATGGATGTTTCTCTCTCTCTCTTTCTCCCTCCCTTCCCCTGTGTCTAAAAATAAAGAAATAAAATCTTTAACAAAAACATGCAAAACCAATCTCTAGTGCTTAGGCTTGCACATTTCAGTGTTAGCACTATAAAGAAAAGTAAGGAAATATTCTAATAACCACATATGGTATCAGATGGGTACAAATCACTCTATAAGTTATATAATGTCAAATCACTGGGGTGTACACCTGAAACGAATAATATTGTATGTACACTGTAACTGACAAATAAGAAATGACTTAAATTTTTACAAAAGGTAAGAAAGTGATTATAAGAACAGTCAGGGCAGTGTTTGCCTTTGGGGGACGAGGCAGCTGTGATGGGAGGGGCACAGAGGGGGTTCCTGGGTGTTGGCCGTGTTGTTTCCTGACCTGGGTGAGGTTACCAGGGTCTTCTCTTTAGGATAATTGGTTAAGCTGTTCATGATATTTCATGTATTTTTTCTGTGTGTATCTTATATTTCATAATAAAAAAGGGTTGGCTCTGTTTAATTTGTTTTAAAGAGAGAATTTGAAAATGTACCATACATAATGAGAAACTCCCCAGGAATATAGCACAGAGAAACAAAGAGGCTTTAAAAATATGAAAGGGCAGTTAAGAGACAGGGAGGGTGGGGTGAAAGGTTCCAATTTCCATACAATAGCAATTTCAGAAGAGAATGGCAGTAATGGTAGAGAAGCAATATTTGAAGAGATAATTGCTGAGAATTTTCCAGGATTGAAGACAGACTTATATCCAAGCACTTAACAGGGTATGTAAAATTAAACCCAAACATTCCAGTAAAGCTAGAGAATGCTGATGATAAGGAGATAATGTTAAGTCTCGGACAATAAACATTATCTACAAAGATACCAATTATATCAGAGCAGCAAAGGTCTCATCAGCATCAAAAATAGCCAGAGGGGATGTAGGAAAAAAAACAAACAATCGTTAATCTAAGATTTTTTCCCACCCCAGACTCTGCTAAAGTAGATTTACTGTAGATTGGAAAAGACAATAGTATTAATTAGTGCATGTTTAAGAAAAAAGGGAAATGAAAACTAAACGCCATAACATGATTGCGGGTGGGGGTGATGGGGGCAAAGCATTCAAGGTTCCCATCATGGCTGGGAGGTTAAAAATACTAAACATCTGTAAACTCTCTTAGGAAAATATGTAATTAAATAATACCTTAGAAGTTTAAAGGCACTACAAATGAAAAACCCCAAACAACAACCAAAAAATTAGAAATGCATTTCGTTGCTTCCAAATCAGCAGAGGGAGAACAAAAAGACTAAAACTAAGATGGACAGCTACAGTTTCAGTTTTTTAAAAGGGCAGAAAGTAAAATTTTCATACCTCAGATTGCCAAGCCTAACACTAATCTGTCCAATGAAAGAAGTGAATATTAAACATATCCTTTGTAAGCCCTTAGAGAAAAAAGGAAGCAATGTGACCAAGTGCAGTTAGCATGAGCTTACTGTGAAAGTCTTACCAGTCTAGCTTTATCCCTGTTGTCTTTTTTAATTTGGTTTAATTTTTTTTAAAGTATTTGTTAGTCAATTTAAAAAAAATTAGAAAACATGGGAAAAAATCTGATACTATCATTAGTGTGTGGGCATGTGTGTATGTGGTGGACGAGTTGCTGGGTTAGCAGACTAAGGAAGTGACGTATGTGAGACGCAGTGAAAATAACACTGGACTTGGGAGACTGCAGTCCTGAATGTTCGGATTCACAAGGGAGGAGAAGGCACAATGGGATGGCCTAGGCCTCTAGACTTTGAAGCCCAGCAGCCTGGAGCTTTTCCTCCTGGATCAGCTACTCCCTAACTGTCAAAAGTTACTTCGGCCAAGTGACTCCAGTTTCACTTGTCTGTGCTCAGATTCCTTGTGTGTAAAACAAGGGGAGAGCAGGGTGTGACAAAGCCTGTGGTCATCTAATCTATTGTCCTTCTCAGCTTGACAATTTTATGACTCTGAACAAAATTACATGATTTGAAACAAAATCAAAAAGGAAGGGGTGGGGGGGAAGGCAGAAAACTGTACTTGAACAACAATAAAAAAATGTTAAAAAAAAAAAAAAGAAAAGAAAGTACACGCTTGTTCAGTCTCCAGACAGGACAAAACTGAAAGAGTAACAGAATAGAGTGAAAAGGAACTCAGTCTGTGTCGGTATAGGCTGAAATCACTATCATGAAATTTACCAGGAAGAAACAAAGACCTGAATTTAGCAAAAGATCTGTGCAAACACAGAATGAAGCCAACTGGGCTTGAAATTATTCATTTGGAAAAGCGCTGGATACTTTAACACATGCTCCTGGAACCACTGCTCTGATGAGGTCATCAGACTCAATTCATGAACTCTCAGGCTAAAACAGCCAAAGCAGTGTTTATGGTCAGAGATGCCCAAATCACTCTAGCGAGTACAGGTCAGGTTGCACGTGGAATACTCTACTCTGTTGTGGAAGTCCCTGGCAAACCGGAATGCATCCAACAAAGGCAGCCCAGAACTAAAAAGCATGTACAAATCATGTGACATCAGGGCACGAGGAAGTTTATCCTGGAGTAGGAAGACCCAGACAAACTGGTAGCGGCCTCCTAGTATTTGAATGACAGGCGATCTAAGGCCCGGCTAGTAGCTCAGTGGATTGAATGACAGGCGATCTAGGTCTGATGGTTAGTAAGAAGCAATTTTGGTGTTATCTTCAAACAGAAGTTAGAAGGATATGGACAGATGATAGAGAAGGCTTTTCATATTGGGAAGGAAGTTAAGGCCAGGTAACCTGCAGTCCTCAGGCCCCTTTCAAGTCTAAGGCACCTATAATTCTAAAGGGCTGGTTGTCTCCCATATAAGAAAAAACAGAACAGCTTACTGTTCAATGCTGCATATTCGGTGCATCTAGTGCTGTACTAAGTACTTTCTATGGGTGGAAACGGAGACAAGACTGGTAGGAATTTAAGTTCTAAGAAATATTAGGATATCTTTAACACACAGTCCAAGTGTTTTCACAAATGCTCCTATTACCCACCAAAAAGGGATTGGGGCCGAGGTTACAGTGCTTACATAGGGAGAGGGCAAGAAAAAACAGAAATAAACTAAAATTCCTCATGTTCTAGGCTTAACAACTAATAAAATGTTTTAACTAAAAACAAGTCTAACACTTTTAAGCAAATTATTATTAGCTACTCAAGGAAACAAGACTCAGGAAGTTTTCAGATCATATACTGTATTTGTATATTACAAGGGAGCCATTTAAAATTGATTGTAAAGAAGTGCTTTTAAAAAATGTACCTGAGCCCTAGCTGGTGTGGCTCAGTGGATTGAGTGCCAGCCTGCGAACCAGAGGGTCGCTGGTTTGATTCCCAGTCAGGGCACATGCCTGGGTTGCGGGCCGGGTCCCCAGTAGGGGGTGTGTGAGAGGCAACCACACATGGATGTTTCTCTCCCTCTCTTTCTTCCTCCCTTCCTCTCTCTCTAAAATACATAAATAAAATCTTAAAAAAAAAAGAAATGTACCTGAAAGAAGCAGAGTACTACACTGCTTCTTTGACTTTTGAAGTAAATGTTTCTTAAGTTTTTAATACACACTTACCATGCCCTTATAGGCCGATATATTCCTACTAGAATTGACAAACATGCTTTAAAACAAATGCTTTCAGTGAAAAATGGCATAAATCTTCTCACTTCATATCCCACATTAAAACGTGACACAAACTACATTTATGGAGAGACACATGAAGAGAGCTGCTCTGTCTTTTCATGACCAGGGTTTCTCTTCGGAACACTGGAGCACTGTGGTTATAAAAACAGCATGTTCACGTAGAAAGCAATATTAGAGTGAATTGATACCTCATGAAACTTTAGAAATAGAAAACTCTTACACTGAGAAGCAGCTAAGTAATAGCACAATGGTTAAGGTCCCACAATTAGTTGGTAAAAGAACTAAGGAACCGATATACTCAAGGTCACCCAGGAGTCCTGAGCCCCAGAGCTCAGTCCCGCGTTCCTTCCACTCAACCAAATGTCAAGAAGAAAACTGAGGTTTTTCAGTCCTATATATTTAAATTTACCAGAAAAGGTGTTAGGAAACATTGTGATTTTCTTAACTTTGAATGTTTGTCGTAGTATCCATATTGCTAACCGCAAAGTACTTACTTCCAATGCATAGTATACGGGTTTGTCTCTGCCGAGTTTGTAAGCCACTGTGGTCAGAAGGCCATGTTCAGAAAATACGCACTATAGGAAAGAGAAAAAGACTTCAGTAGTCAGGAAAATAAAAAGACAGCTTTTTTTAAAGCTAAAATAACCTAGGTACAAAATAATTTAATAAATATAACAATTCCAAAAATAACTCTTAGGAAAATTACCAGTACTAGGAACAATACAGTTAAACAGCATAAAAAGTTTATCCCTTGTTCCCAATTAGATTTTCATTAAGAATCTAACAAGGTCCAAAAAAATAATCTTACAAGGTACAAGGTCCTAGTGTACAGTCCCACTAACACAATTGAAAACATATATATAAAATTCATGCCCTGACCGGTGTGGCTCAGTGGGCTGGGCTTCCTCCTGCAAACCCTCAGGGCACATGCCTGGGTTTCGGGCCAGATCCCGGTTGGGGCACGTGCCCAACCGATCGATGTTTCTCTCCCTCTCTTTCTTCCTCCCTTCCCCCTCTCTAAAAATAAATAAATAAAAATGTCTTTTAAAAATGTAAAGAATAAAAACATATAAAATTCAAAGAACCTAGAATGGTTCTTATTAGAATCATTCAAATTTAGTGACATTCATCATTGGGTGCATTATTTATATGAACTTAAAGAAGACTTTCACCAATCTTTTATTTTGAAAAACATACCTTACGGCCTGTATTACATAGTAAGAAGCAGCCTGTTCCATACCTATAATTGGGGGAAGAATAAACAGTAAGACAATTTTATTAAAAGTAATGAAACATTGATAACACAAGTCATTTAAACTGACATTTAACTTAGTACAACAAAACTCATTAAAGTTTTGGAAAAGTTCCACAAGCTAACAAACATCACATACTCCTTTTGGAATCACATTTTAAAGGTCAGTCTAGAAGAACACAGTCACAAACAGAAATGCCACTATCTTACGACAAGAAAAGGCCAAGTGCAGAGTGCGAGAAAGTGTAGCGGGGCTGTGGGGACAGGAGTGGCATAGAGGGGAAGGCTACTTGGATATTCTTTTTACTGATCCATTGATGGATTGATTGATTTTAGCGAGACAGGGAAGGGGAGAAACATCGATCTGTTGTTCCACTTATTGATGCATTCATTGGTTAATTCCTGTATGTGCCCTGACCCAGGATCGAACCCACAACCTTGGTTCATTGATTGGGATGATGTTCTAACCAACTGAGCTACCCAGCCAGGGCCAGGGCTGGACATTCTAACAGTGCTGGGAGACAGTACACATGGCTGTCATGGAAGATCTGAATTTATTTTGTGGCAGCTTTATCAGCATCAGCTTTGGACTCTGCAACAAGTCTCACATGTGGATGTAAGTAGTTTTGACTTGTGCCAGGCAGATAAGCAGCCCAAACTGATACCAGTAAGGGTCACAGGGAAACAGTTTTCAACCAAGTTGGTTGCGACTGTCACCTTGGCTTTCCACAAGCTGTCCTGCCTGAGCTCAGGCTTGCTTCCCAACAGACCCTGCTGCTATGTTCTGTGACATTTTGGCAGACGGGAGAAGGGGCAGCATTCAGGTCCAGGGCCAGCAGAGCGACCCCAGCGGAAGCTACTTCTGGTCAGCACTATGTCAACAGACCCCATCTGTTGCCTCTGTCTTGTGGAGTAAACAGAAACCAGGGGCAATTTTTTTCCCATCAACATTTTCCCAGATACCATTGTTCTGAATAAGAATTAGCCCAAGGTATCCTATCTCTTCTCAACCAAATATATTCTTGGCCTCCTTGATGCACAGATGACACGTTCAAGGAAGATGAGATTAATGGATATCTAAGTTTTTAAAGACACCAGTCAGCCCTGGCTGGTGTGGCTCAGTGGATTGAGTGTGGGCCTGCGAACCAAAGGGTCACAGGCTTGACTCCCAGTCAGGGCACATGCCTGGTTTGCAGGCCAGGTCCTCAATGGGGGGCGTGTGTGAGACAACCACACATTAAGGTTTCTCTTGCTCTCTTTCTCCCTCCCTTCTTCTCTCTCTAAAAATAAATAAATAAATAAAATCTGTAAAAAAAAATAAAGACACCAGTCGAATAACATTAGGAACAGGTAATAATGCATTTACAAATGAAAACACCTAAATCACGTATACGTTTTTACTTCCGCAACACTGAAAAGGCTATGTATTTGAAGTTCTACATTTTAATAAATATTCATAAAATGGAACTTAATGATTTGTTTCATGCTTTTAAAAGGAGAAATCGGTATCAATGTAGCACCCATATAAACACTGTTTGCACGAATGGCGGTGTACAAGTCTTATAACACAAAAGTGATGCAAAGGCTCAAGGCACTTAGTAAAAGCGAGTCCTTAAGTTAGTATACTTAATAAGTACTTCATGCATTAGCAATGTATGAAGAGACTCCATTGCTACACTGAGACCACAGCTTTCAAAGCAGTACACAGGCAATTGTTTTCCTCTTACATTTTATTACTCTTTCTTCCCAGTCATCCAACAGATAAAGCGCTTTTAGCATTTATATGATCTATCTATTTTTCCTTAAGGCTGTCCTGTGTTCAAACATCCCCAAAAGATGTCTGACTTTTCAAACCTTTCTGAAGGTAAAGGTTCCTCTGGGGAGATGTGTGCCAAGAGGGCCGTGGCCAAAGCTGTGAAGGTGGGAAAAGGCCCCGTTTATTACCTTTAGTACCTATGGGAAGAGGAGGCATCTACCTTAGGTTCTTTTCCTTAAAGCAAAATTGATGTTCAAAGAACTCATGTTTATTCTAAAACATTAGAAAATGCAGACAAATGGAAAGAAAAATTAGCATCACCCATCATCTGTTCCCCCACCCAGAAACAGAGATGGGTTTTCCACTGACTTCCCAGCTGACCATCAGTGGCTCCCAGCTGAGGTTCAGCGAGATTAACTGCATTCTCAGTCCCAATCTCTCCAACCTCTTAGGACTGTGTTCTGCTTATCGTTTATCTCCCATTTATCTGACAGCTTCCATCTGTTCTCTGCTCAGACTCCAAAGAGACATTCTCTAGTCTTGCTGTGGCTAAAAGCACAAACAAAATGCTCCAAACTTGATATGATCCTGTTAATGATCTTACCATTCCTGGATGGTTGCATGTTTGCAAAGCACATTCTGTCCTGCTGTCTTTATTTATTTATTTATTTATTTATTTATTTATTTTTACTTACCCACAATACCCATTCGACCATTTGCAAGCTGACTTCTGTCTTGGGAATTCTACTAAAGCTTCATCCTTGGAGGTCCCACTGAAGACCCAATTTCTATGTACCATGGTCTGTTCTCATTCTCAGCCTCCATGACCTTTTATAGTCTTTTGCATTGCTGACCAAGCCTCCCTCTTGAATATCTCTACCATGGATATCCATGAGAATGAATAACTACGTTCAATTTTTCTGAATTCTCCATCTCTGTGTCTCTTACTTCTCCTAAATATCTCCTCCACTTGTATACTTTATCTTTGTAATTTCATCTATTACTATTGCTTCAAAAAATCACCTGTAAATAGGGGACTTTCAACATCTCTACTTTTATACTAAACTCATTCCACATTTCCAGATATGTGCAATATAGAGCCTACCAGTATCACAAATATTTCCCAAACAGAAATTCTTCTACTTGGATCTGTTCCTTATTTTTGCTAAGTCTAGCGACTTAGCGCAGGTGACTGGACTCTATATATACTTCCTGTATCTTGTCCCTCTGCAGTGCCAGGGACATCCACCTGCAGCCTTCCTGTCCCCATCCTTCTTAGTCCTTGCCTTTGTTGTGAGTTCACTGTGGTGGCCTCCTCTATGGCCTCTCTCCCTCACTTTGACCTAGAACTGTCATATTGTTAAACAAATAGCTCCAGTCATCTCTGAATATCAGCTCACAAACCTTCAGAAGTGTCCCACTGCCTATCAAGAAAAAGTCCTCAGGCTCTTTCCACCATCTTGGAGCCCGTGGAGCCTGCTGGGACAGGACTATAATTACAAACACGTCTGGAAGGCGGTGGTCCGAGGCCATTTTTGCTGGTTACAAGCGGGGTCTCCAGAACCAGAGGGGGCACACAGCACTTCTGAAAATTGAAGGTGTTTGTGCCCGAGATGAAACTGAGTTTCATCTGGGCAAGAGGTGCTTCTGTGCACAAGGCAAAGAACAACACTGACTCCTGGTGGCAGCGTGAACAAAACCAGCGTCATCTGGGGAAAGGAACTCGTGCTCACGGAAACTGGAAACTGGAAATTGTGGCTGGTTCGTGCTAAATTCCCAAGCAACCTTCCTGGTAAGGTCATTGCACGCAGAATCTGTGTCATGCTGTACCGCTCAGGGATTGGAACTTACTGAAGAAGCAGATAAATAAAATGGATTTGTTCTCTTATAAGAAAGAGGGAAAGACGGAAAGAAGGGAAGGAAGGAAGGAAGGAAGGAAGGAAGGAAGGAAGGAAGGAAGGAAGGAAGGAAGGAAGGAAGGAAAAGAAAAGAAAGAAAGAGAAGAATAAAGAAAGAAAAGAGGGGAGGGGAGGGGAGGGGAGAGGAGGGGAGGAAAAGAAAAAAAACCTCCTTAGGCCCAAATTTCAGGGCTTCATAACATGATCCTGACCTATTTTTCTACCACGTCCATACCTGAATGTTCTCTATAGTCTTTAAACAAAGTCTTCCATTTCCCCATCTGTGTCTTTGCTCAGTGTTCTGTGCACTTGCCAATATCGCTCATTCCTCAAAACATCTTATTACTAACATAACCTTTTGTGATTTTTCTCCCCTCCCTTTGGAGCTTAACAGCCAAACAGCCAAACCCAAAGTTTCTTACAGCATTGATGTTCTCACTTACACTATGATTAACCGTATATTTGTGTTCTTCCCCCTCAGGAAGAAAAATGTGAGCCCAAAGATCTTCTAATGTGCTACTTCCCACCTCCAACCGGCAGTGGCTGCAGAAGCACTCAGCAAGCCCTCCCTGACTCAAATTCATCATCAAAGCTTGGCTGATACTGTTTAAGGGGGAGGGGAGTAGAAAGGAAAATCAGGCAATTTTATTGGGTGCTGTGTTAAGTACTTGATAAACAGACATAGCATCCGCTTTACTAGCATTAGTGTGCCCACCAAAGAGGAACAAACATGTTTTTGTCTGCGGGATGGGAGGGGTGAAGGGAAGAGCCCAGTTTTCTATCATTTCTCTTGACTCCTGAGATTCAGCTGCCTGAAACCCAGACTTTAAAGAATATGTTTCCAGACCCATGCTGACTCAAGCTCTTGTTCCCAGTAACCTCAGGATACCATGATCTGCAAAGAATTTTCATTATCTCCTCTCGCCCCCCAAAACTCTCACTCCCACATGAGCACTGCTGACCAGGCTAAACCACAAGAACATTTAATCTAAAATGTTAGACATTCCACCCTGGCTGGTGTGGCTCAGTGGATTGAGTGCCAGCCTGCAAACCAAAAGGTTGTCGGTTCGATTCCCAGTCAGAGCACATGCCTGGGTTACAGGCCAGGTCCCTAGCTGGGGGTGTGCGAGAGGCAGCCAATTGACATATCCCACACTGATGTTTTTCTCCCTCTCTTTCTCCCTTTCTTCCCTTCCATGTGAAAATAAATAAATGAAACAAAAAAAAATCAGACATTCCATTAGTCACAGAACTTAATCACTAAAGTTAAACATTGATGAGAGATTCAGGAAATTCTCAATAGAACAATTATACGCAGACAGTCTTTTGCCAGGCCTATGGAAATCTTCACCACACAGGGGACAGTCAAGTGTGGAGGTTAAGAGCCTGGCTAACAGGAATCAGATGGATGTGGGTAGAAAGATGGCTTCTGCCACTTACTAGCTTAATCTCTCCGAGCATCTGTTTTCTCATCCTAAAGTGGGAGCAATCTTATTACTCTTAGATACGGGGCTTGTTAGACTCCATCTGTGTGAGTAGTAAGGAGATGAGATTAAGAGAAAAATGCACCAAATCTCCACTTCTAACATTCCTTCTGCTTCTTGTCTAAGGAGAAACTCCAGATACTGGAGAGAATTCAGTGCCAGGGGAATAGCATCAAAAATTCCACAAAAGTATGACTTTTTAGTTATAGTGAGAAAGTCTAGGGCAGGAACACGTTGAAAACTGTCATTTTAAACATGGCTCTTCCTCTTCTCTGCTCAGTCCTCCCTGCCAACCTCCCCCTAAAAGGCATGCATAGTATAAACCAAAATTTAGTTTCTGGACAGAAAAGGCAATGAATTTTATAGATTAAGATCTTCACAAACCTCATCAATGTGTCTACATACAGCATGGCGCATTTTATTTGATGGAGATAAAGCTTTTCCTCACTCAAAGCACCAAAAGGAAAACAAACAAAACACCACTGGTTTTTAGGTCTGTTCCTTAAACTCACGTATTTTTGGCTTGTCCATCTCGGAAACACATTTGTCCCACCAATGCAGCAGACTGGTCCCCCAAACACTGCAAGCGTAAATGACAATAAAGGACACTAAGACAATATTATTAATTTCCTTTTTAGACGAGGACATAGGATTTATTTTTCGTTTTTTATGTATTAAGGAGTGAATTGATTTATGTGTGTGTTTTTTTACATTGCCTCCATCTGGCCATTTCCCTATTTGTTAATACCCCTATGAGATCATAGGTATGGGAAGGGAGTGGGAGTGTTAGAATTACTTTATTCAAAAGATTCTCAACCCACACAAGGACAAGAATTAGCCAATTTTGCTGCTCTTACTTTTCCAGTTCAGGAAGGAGCAGATTAATTAAGCTAAAGGAAGAAAGCCTTAACATGGAAGGGGTGAGGGTGGGGAGGTAGCAGGGAGATGTGAGGCGATGAAACTTACCCCAGATATTGGCACACCTTCCAAGGACCCAGCTTTCTAATAAAAATTTAAAAAGGATTATGAATAATCAGAAACCATTGGCTCTACTAACATAACTGCAATGGGAACGAACATGAATAGCGACATGCCAGAGCATGTGGGGCAGACAAGACAAAGCAAGTGTTTCAACTACACGAGTGGTTCAAAGACAGATATTAGAAGTTTTCCTAAAGTGACAGAAGAGACATGGCATTGGAGAATGGACATGAAACACTGGGCTGGGAGTCAGGAGACGTGGGCTCTACTCCTTGTTAGTTAGTATTAAGCCACTTGAGCAGGCTGCTGAAACTTCTCTGTGCCTTGATTTATTTATCTACAAAATGGAGCCTGGGCTACATGAACGCCAAAGTCATTAGCTCTTTGCTATTATCATTACTAAGAAGAGACTAACACATTCTTTAAAATGAACATATACATAGCTACCATATCAGCATGGAACTTACTTATTTTGGAAGGCTGCATTTTACCAACTATTCTTCCTACCCAAACTGCTCTTAAGATTAGAAACATGACAGTGTTCAGGTATTGGGTACTATTTGTTCATAGCTAACATCATTCTTCAAGTTTAGACAAGCAAGAGCTAATTTATATCATGAGTAGTGGTTTTTATTTTGATCAAGTATGGCCAGCATTCTAGGAGGAAAAAACAAGATATAAATGGCTGACTGTGTACTTCAACAAACTTTATTTTTAAAGAAACATACACTAACACAAAGCAATTTGTCCTAAGGGAAAGGAATGTGATCCCTAAGGTAGGTGTGATGTATTAGGAAGTGCAGCAAATAAAAGCTCTGGACCCACCCTTCAGCCTGCCATTTGTGGGCAGGTCTCCTGGTCGCTGGGAGCTTGGGGCCTCCTATCTGTTAGAGTGAAGGTAAGAATAGAAGCCACCTCACATAGCTCTGACAATAAGGAAATAATAGCATACACATGGAAACCCTTTACAGAATAGAAAACACCCTCAGATAGTGGATATTATTTTCTTTCTTTCATGCTTGTTCATTCAAGACCTGCTATTTTTATTTCCTGTATATATTCTTAGCAAACCTGAAGCTGGATATTAAGTGAGAGATAAATTTCACAAAAGGAAACCTAAAGGCTGTCTAGCTTCGTATATTTAAATACTAAAAGAAGTCTTTGCTTATACTATTGATGTTATTTTCCAACTACCAGCAGGATCTACTTTGTGAGGTCAGGCACGGAAAACGTTCCTTTTTTTGTCACAGGGAGGGGTCTCTGGAAGAGTCTTGGGAACATCCTCTGGTGAAGCATGCAGAAAAAGTGACAGTGCATTTCCAACTAACTGGTCTGAAAGGTTGGTCAAAGTAGATGTTTAGGACATTGAAAAACTCCATCTAATTTCCCTATTATGCTAAAGTCCAAAGCACATCACAAATGTACTTTGTAGTGGGGATATCAGAATTTCACATGCCAGGAAACTACCACAGACTTTTATTTTGAAACATCACTTTCAGTCTTATGGAAAAGTTAAAAACAAATAAGATGAAACTTAAACAAAACCTACAGCTTGACTAGAGCTTGTAATAATTTGAAGACTCATGATTCTAGATCAGTCTGCTTGGTAAATGGACATCTGCTTGTTTCAAACTAAATGGAAATGCACTGTATCTTTTCCGAGTGAATGGGTAGAATAATTGGTGGGCAACCTACTCACCAGGCTATGAGAGATTTTCTATAGTCAGCAAGGGGGGAAAAGGGGGACAGAAGCATAATGTTTGAAATGCAAGAGAAAACTAGGCCAGTTAAATGCTTTTTCAACCATCCTGTGAAATGGTTTCTCAAGAATTGTTTTATTTCTCTCACTCAGGTCAGTCTGTAGACAGCTATAAAATCATCAGAGCACTTTAACTGTAGATAAGCAGTTACCTATCTCTTAAAAAGCTCCATGCTGCCTTAAAAGGTTTTGTTATGAATGAAACATTCAAGAATTCTTGCTCCAGATTTATCCAGAGCACATAGTGTTTAACTCGATTATTATTAACTCTAAAATAGAATTTGTAATATTCGCCATGAAATGCCTATATTTTTTGCGGTATGAAGTTTTATCATAAGTTCCAGATTTTGGTGTTCAAACATCAGTTCAAACCCTCCTAGAGCTTTTCATCCCTGATGTGCAATCAGAGATACTCAGTGGTGCTAAGCACATGTTTTGCTGAAGCTGCTTTTTCTCTGAGTTTCCATGAAAGCAACAGTAAAAACGTCCATTATGGAACCCAGTTTAATTAGCAACCACATATCAGAAGCAGACTCTTTGCTAAAATTTTGCTCAGGCTCACAAAGGAAATAATCTAAAACATGGTTTGGCGAGTAAAAGAGACTGCATATCAACTATATTTAAATAAAAATAAATAAATAAAAAACAGAGATGCAACAGAAAAAAAGAACACCACTAAAATGTGACAAGACCTTCCTATAAATCAAAAGCAGACACCGCAACTACTAAACAGTTATTTGGTTGCTAAAATGGCTCAAAACATTCCCCTGCCACCCTCAGTAGTTAGATTATCCCAGTAATAATTCAAAAGTATAATACTCAAAGAAAAGCCAATTCAAGTCTATAAACTGTGAAATGAATTGGTAAGAACTCCACCATTTTTAAGTTATAAAACTATTTAAATACTAAATTATTACTTTACATACTACCCACATTCTCAGACAAGTCACAACTCTCAAACTATCAAGTATAACACGATTGACTTTTAAATTATGAATAACAAAGTTTTTTAACAAAAATTTATATTTACCATTAAGCCATAAATCTCAGAAGAACTTCGGACATTTGGAAGAATTTTCATTGGAATTCCAAAAAATCTGAAAAAAACAATAGACAAGATTGGGTATTTAATACTGTTATAAGTACATAAATATCTGGAAACATTCATATGCATTTAAAGGCAAAAACTGTAAATAACAGTAAATGGATATATTTGAGTATAAAATTAAATAGTAACAAATAAACACACCAGCAGAACATAGTTGCATGACTAGATATTTAACATTCTAATTTTATACAAACCAATCAATAAAAAAATAAAAAGTACACAGAAACCAAAGTACTTTGCTAAAGGAACCTAATCTTCCTTGAAATCAAGGCAATAATCCAGAATAATCCAGACAATTCCTTAATTGACCATGTTTATTGGGTATGTGTATGTAATAGTCTCTCTTAACATAAAACACAACATAGACTTGTGTATTGTGGCTGAAATACCAACATTTAAAGTGTGATGTTTCACTGATGTCTGCAAAGAATAAGATTCAGGTTACAAATAGATAACATAATTTGGAAAACTATTCTTAGGGGCAAACACAACTCACTCGCAGAGCTCTTTATCCCATTGCAAAGAATGAATGTTGAAGAGCATCGTCCGGCTTGCATTTGTTACATCTGTACAGTGGACGCCTCCATTGGTTCCTCCTGTCAAACTCTAAACAGGAGAAAAAGGACATGTTAAATGTGTACTTACTTGCCATTTCATTCACATTTTGTCAAGGGCCATAATCAGCAGCAGAGCATATTAAAGCAGGAGAGCGGAACATTTTAATGACTTAATTTTCTAGTTTTCAGCAGTGTCCAATAGAAATATACTGTGAGCTACATTTGTAATTTAACATGTTCTAGTAGCTACATTTAAAAAGTATAAAGAAGCAACCCTGGCTGGTGTGGCTCAGTGGATTGAGTGCCAGCCTGCGAACCACAGGGTCACCGGTTTGATTCCTAGTGAGGGCACATGCCTGGGTTGCAGGCCAGGTCCCTAGTAGGGGATTGCAAGAGGCAAGCACACATTGATGTTTCTCTCCCTCTTTCTCCCTCACTTCCCCTCTCTCTAAAAATAAATAAATAAAATCTTTAAAAAAGTATAAAGAAGCAGGTTAAGTTGATTTTAATAATACTCTGCACTTTATTTCAACCCAATATATCCAAATATCCTTTCAACACTGAGACATTTTACCCTTTTTTGGTATTAACTCTTTGAAATGCAGTGTATGTTTTACACTCACAGCACATTTCAGTTCAGACTAGCCACATTTCACGGCAAAAGTGGCTATCATATTAGCAGCAAGGTTCTAATTAACTGATAGTTAAAACACCAGTTTTGTTTTCATCCTCTTATCTTTGGAAAATGCAGACACTTACTAAATCTGGCAAAGTGAAATATATTGAAATGTCTGCCTCTTCAGGGTCTTACTAAACCCTGAGTTGCTACTGCTGTTTGTTTTTGGTTTGTTTTAGAATAAGAGTTCTCATTGGACTGTGCCTGTAGAGTTTTACACTTCCTGATGTTAATACCCTTGGACTGGAACTGAAGGCACTGTTGCTTACTTTTAAGACATTCCTAAAAATTATTTAAAAATATTTCTTGTTATTACTATTTGTTTTTGTTTTATTATTTTTTTAACGGCTGCTTTCTTTTTCCATTGAAGCAATGAGGTAAGAAAGGAACAAAAGTGGAGAAAGCTCCCCTGTAGCTCACAGTTCCCATTTCGTGTCTTATATCGCTTCCAGGCAATTGTCACACTGTCAACTGTTTCAATGGTGACTGATGCCTGTGAAAACTGCCATGAGCACAAAGCACAGCCTGCTAATAATGTTTTTCAAGACCTGCCGTGTGCATCTGGCTAGTAAGGTTAGGGACAATATTCCCTTGAAACTCCCTGAATGTTACAAAATACTGAAGTATTTACAAGTGACATTATATTTCTGGGATTTGCTTTACAATGATCCGTGGGGAGAAAGAGTATGTGAGTATAGTTGAAACCAGAGTGGCCAGAGTTGCTTGCTGTAACTGGCTCACTGCTGTAGAGGTTTGTTACACTATTCCCTCTGCTTTGGGGTATATTTGAAAATAGTTATAATAAATATGAGAGAGCCCTGGCTGGTGTGGCTCAGTGGTTTGAGTGTGGGCTGCAAACCAAGGGGTTGCTGGTTCAATTCCCAGTCAGGGCACATGCCTGGGTTGTGGGACAGGTCCCCAGTGGGGACCACGTGAGAAGCACCCATGCACCGATGTTTTTCTCCCTCTCCCTCTTCCTCCCCTTCTCCTCTCTCAAAAAATAAATAAATAAATAAAATCTTCAAAAAACTGAGAGAGAGAAAGAGATACTAGACAGAGAAAGAGAGAGAGAGAACATGTAGTTTAAAGACCTATCTGGGAAATGTTTGAAATGTTAGCTTCTACTTATCCATGTTCAGTTTAGGCAAAAAGATTATGTATCAGAAATGTCCACTATGATTTTTCATATTATGTCTTAATTAAATAAGGGACAGCTAAAAAAGGTAGCCTAGGTGTTTTGCCATGTGAAATAGTTACTTCTTCTAAACAATGGCTAGTGGAAAACTTCATGATAGGCAAGAGACAAAGGCTGCCTAAATGACCAAGTACTAATTACCTAAATTACTTATTCTAAAGACAACAGATATGGTTTTGGTAGTCATCCTCCATTTTTACTGAAATGAGGTAAGAAAATATAAACAGGAAGGAGGCAAAAAATGCCCCTCCCAAAAGGAGGATGAAATGTTCTGCTATTTCTTGAGTGGCTTTTCTGAATAATGCTGCCAACTAAAAAGTTTGAACTCTTAGTAGAAACCAGATAGCAGACAAGGCAGTCTAAAAACTTCCTGAAAAAAATTTCTCCACACACGCATTCTATGGAAACACACCCAAATAAGCCAGGAATCGATGGTCCCAAAAAGAGCTCGATCTTCCTCAACAGCCTTTTGAACTTCTCTCACGTTGTCAAGAAGCCAGCGAACTTTCACGGCACTGAAGTAAGTGCTAAGTGGAAGGCCTGTCTTGGACTAAAAAAAATGACAAATTAAATTCATGACAGTTTAACATAAAACAAAACACCAAACCAAAACCCCCCCACAAATCACAAAATATTCAGTGGCCCCAAAGGCAATCCCACGGTAGGATGGGTAAAAATACTTGACCTATCTCAGGGCACAGGAAAGCACGCTCACGAACAAAGATCACTGATATGTTTGCAGTTCAAAGAGCGTCCATGTGGCAAAGTAAAGAGGAAATTATATGGCACAGCGCCCCGTTGTCTAGACTTTTTTGATGACTTAGTATTCACCTGGGCCAAAGCTTCGCTGTTTAGTTTCGATTCCATGAAAGTAATATTTAAACTATTGCAATCAGAGAGCATATCAAATTATAAACTCATAACCAAACCCAGAAACATTTGTTTTAAAACATATAAAACCTAACATACATGTATGTGTACAAAAATATATATTACAAATATACATTTATACATAGTCAAATAATATAATGTAAAATTAGTGGAGAATACAATTGAGCTCAAAGACACACCAGATTAAAGCAAAACAGAGCTGCTGTATGTAAGATAGTAGTTGTCTAAATTAGCGAATAGATTATACAAAGGGAGGGTGGCTTCAATAGAGGTTAAAGTGTAATAATAAAACACATATGGACTTATTCATCTTCCTTGAAAATGGATCAGGTCCAACTCTTATTTCTGTTTGCATATTAAATACCAACATTTTTATAAGGGCTGACAAAAGTGGTTAAGAAAATACATCAAAATAATACAACTATCTTCCCCTCCCCATCCCTAGTGTCCACATTTATCTCCTAACTACAGAAAGTAATTATTGTTTTCCTTCTTATCCCCTATGAATATGTTTGGTAAGAAAACTCAAACCATGCCCTGCCTGGTGTGGCTCAGTGGATGGAGCGCCAACCTGTGAACCAAAGGGTCATGGGTTTGATTCCCAGTCAGGGCACATGCCTGGGTTGCAGGCCAGGTCCCCAGTAGGGGGCGTGCGAGAGGCAACCACATATTGATGTTTGTCTTCCTCTCTTTCTTCCTCCTTTCCCCTCTGTCTAAAATAAAGAAATAAAATCTTACAAAAAATAGAACTCAAACCAAAGGATTTAATACTTAAATGCAACTCATTGGTTTTCTAGCTTTCCTAGAAAAAAATACACCAATGATCAAACATAACAAAAAGAAATAATTGATTGGACTATTCCCCCACAAGACTAAGAGTGTGGTCATACGTACGCATTGTCTCATTTTCATGACTTACGTAAAAAGTGTAAAAGTTGCTTCAAATGGCATGGAGAGAAAAACATGCATCCCTTGAAGCAAAGTGTAGCTGGAGGTAGGGGTGAAGATTGGACAGGGTGAGAAAGAGAACAGAACACCAAATGGTAAGGGTATATTCAGGACTAGCCTGAAGTTGTGTGGGCAGGTCGGGGAAGGGAATGCTTTGTTAAACTGCTGTGAATAATAGGAACCGAGAACCAACTATCCTAAGAGCCCCACTGAAAAATATAAAGGGGATAACCCCAAAACCAAAACTTTTGTTTGGATACTATGAGAATTTGGCCTTGACCTTGCTAAGAAAAATACCTTTTGGTTTCAAAAATTCTCTCCCTGTTCATTTATCCGAAGAGAGATCTATATAAGGACTGAACACCAGGCATTTTTTTATTAGCCGTTTTCATATGAAGAGAGTGGAAGTGTTCAATAAGGAGTTCAATACAATGTCTTCTACATTCTCTCCCTGAATCCAGATGCCTAAACACTCGAAGGCACCCAGAACTGTCTTTGATGGATAGTAAAAATCAAGAGGGATAGACCTGAAAGTCAGGGTTCAATTACAGGAAGCACCCCTCCCCCCCGGGGAATATGCCATAACCACAGAGATACTTTGTAATGCCCTCCAGCCTACAAACCTTGGAAGATTATTCCTCCAATCAACCACAGGGCAAGAAGACAGAAAAGACCTGAGTTGTCCTCAATTATTTGTGGATAAATACTCTATAAATTGTATCAAATAACTATTGTGTAATAAGATGTAGGGCCCAAACAGTCTTTTTGGTGAAATCTCTACATTTTTAAATGAGCATTCTAATAGTATACTTTAGAAGAGCTCTCTTACCTTGACAAAGTTATTATTTCCTGGAATTCGTTTACTAAGGTTCTCAACGGTAGACTGGGTTCTTAGATCAAGCCACACTATAGACCAAAATATAATAATATATATGAAAATCATCATTAAAATAAAATCAGATCTTAATGAAATCACTGTCAAGGATCGGAGACTGATTAGTTTCCATAAGCAATTAAAATGCTATAGCTTTCAAAAGACAGAAATTAGAAAATTAGAAATGAATGGGCGTAGTTAGAAGAGAATAAATTTATGGGGGAGAATGTAAAGCTTTTATGCAAAATCACAGACCAAGTTAGAACAATACAAACCTTAGGATGCTTATTTTGTATCCATTTTATAGAAAAAAAATATTTTGGATATGGAATTTCAAAGCATACATGAGTGCAGAGAAAATGTAAATGATAGGCAGTCTAGTTGCCAGGGCAGAATGCACAGCCCAAAATCACCATACCATGTATAAAGTACGTATGTTTGAAAACTTGGGAGCAATTTGTTACATAGAGAACCTGACACTATTATTGAGGGGAAAAATAAGATTTAGTCTCTCACGTATGACATGCTTAATTACATTAAATTCTTTCGAAGTAGACAAGAACTTGGAATCATCAAAAGAATGATTTCACCATTCTTTCTCCATGCTGGATTGTAAAAACAAACATCTTCATGTTAACAAATCAACATTATTTTTAACTAAAGAACTATTGTCCATTTTCTGATCCCCTAGTAGAAAGTATGTCTGTTCTGCTCCGTGACAAAGGCTTGAGGAAGAGAAAGCATTAAATGGCACACAAAGTAATTGGGAAGGGTAACCAATAGGATCAGCTGAGCTTTATTTGCCAGATTTAAGTTTTGTACTTAACCTTTATAACTTTTAGTGCGTTAGTGGTCACTAGGCATTGTTAGATACTGACTGTGTTCAGATGGCTCGTGAAAAGATTCAGGCCCACAGCCTAGCTGAAGGACACCAGGGAAGATTATACAGGCTGGCCCACTACACCTGTGAATACCAATGGTTACTGTCTAGTTTGGGGCACCCTGAACTCTACTATTTCTTTTCTTCAATTAAAAACCAGTACCATTCCTGTAGCGAATTTTAATCAATTCTTTCTAATTACTTAAACTGCCATTTCCCTTGAGCGCTCTCTGTGCTTGATTTTGACAGTGGCTCCTACACATGAGATTTAAATCATGGACTTCAGGACGCTCTATTGGTTTCCACAGATGTGCAAAGCAGCAAGAACAGGCTTGTCACAACCAAGGAAATGGGAGGCAAAGAGGAAGACCATGGACCTGCACAGTCTACAGATGACATCTGCATTTGCTCTCTAGCATCCATTCATCTTGCTCCTGGGAGCAGTAGCTCCTATTCTCTTTAGGGAATCCATCATCCTTCTCTCATCATCAGCCACATGGTTTGCCTGAGATTTGACCACACCCCTAGCACCCCCTGCACCCCCAGCTCCAGTATCCTGTCCTGACCCCAGCGGTAGCTTCAGGAGAGAGCATGAGGTCTAATCAGCTCAACTGAGATTTGTGCTCGGTCTGCAGGAGGCCCTATTCTCAGCTCAGGCTGGCAGTGTGCGGCTGGGGCCTCCTGCCCTCATGAAGAGAGAACTGAAGCGGCCACATTCAGAGCCATTTGGGAAAAGACAGACTTGGAGGGATCCGGGTGACTGTCTGAGTCTGGAATAAATCAGCCCCTGAACTAAGCTACTCTTGGATCACTGGTTCCATGAGCCAAAGAACTTCTTTTTTAAAGCATTCCTTTTAGTGTGGTTGAATTTTCTATTACTTGCGCTGTGATTGACATGAGCCATTAGCAGCAGCATCGAGGAGTTGGCAAGATGTCCCATGTCCGGGGAACAAGGGCAGTCCACTTTGTACACAGTGCAAGTATTGTATGACTGTGACAAAAGCGGGCTTTCCTCATGCGGAGAGCAGATGTTACTGGCTTAACAGGAGTAATTGGGGAAAGTAGAGGGATTTGAGAAAAAAGTTTTACATCTGTGGTGGGTAGAATTAACAAGCACATTTCAACCTTCAGTTTTTCAAACTACAGTGGGTTAGGGGTTTCAAAGCAACTCAGTGACCTACTTTGAGAAAATAAAATAGGATAGATTAGAATGGAAAAATATCAGAGTTCACTGAACTTGGTGAGATAGTACTGACTGGTGAAACTTTTGTTTTAGTTCTGTGGGTTTGCTGAATCATGATGCAAAATATATTCCTTACCAAGGGAAATGAACAAGAGACATGAAAGCCATCACTCTAGGCTACTTGTTTAATGATTCAAAGCCTTCTTAGATCAGCCTTCTTCTATGTTTTAATAGACATAACAATTACTAGGGAGCTTAAAGATGACCCTCCATCCCCAGAAATTCTAGGGTAGGTCTGGGGAGGGGGCCCAGAAATACACCTTTTAGATACACCTCTTTAAGAAACACTGCTAGACTCCAGAGTAGTTGTTCTCACCAGAACGCACACCAGAACCACCTGGAAAACTTTGAAATCACACATCTCAGGCCCTCCCTACCTTGTAGGATTCTGGCTGCAGGTCTAGGCAAGGAAGACCTGAGTCTTTCTACTTTTGTTATAAACATCCCAGGTTCTTCAGTATTATACTAGAACTTGAGAACCTCTTTTCTAGGGCATGTTCCTTAGGATACTGGATTTCTTCCAATCATTTATGAAAAAAACAAAACCAAAGACAAACTGACGACTGGATAAATAGCTCCCTGAGTCTCAGTGGCTCTGTGACCCTGTTGGTCCTTGACAAGGGCCGCTTACATAACTGGGCACTTTATTCCTCACTTGAATGCTTGCAAGTATCCACAGTGGTATCCAAAGAATGAACCCCTCACCAGAAAGACTCAAAGCCCTTGGTGTGAAATGAAATCAGGAGACCAAAGTTCTGTATTCCGGCTTTGCCACCAACAAGCTATGTGACTCCAGCAAGTCATTTTACCCTTTGTGGCCTGGATTTCCTGAATAGAAAATAAGGCAATTGAACTAGATGCTCTCTAAAGTTTCTCTCCTGCCATTAGTCCATGATCACAGAGGGCTGGCATAATATTTACTTTTTTAAAAAAATGGTCCACAAGTTTAAGATAATTAGAGTACATACAATTAATTAGTAAGACTGCCAAAGGGGGAAAAAAATGTCAGTGGCGGGTATACTACCAAGCAATTCACAAAATGCTCGAAATTAATTAAATTAAGAACACGAAAAAATTAGAAAACTCATTAAAGAAGCTAAGATGGCAGAATTAGATTTGCAGCATAAGAGACCAAAAGCCAAAGAGAAGACCCCAAGCTGGAAGACTAAGCCCCTTTGGAGGTAATTTCTGAGAACAATCAGAAGTGCCAGATCCAGATCCAGCGGCAGTGGTCAATTTCCCCCGCACATCCGAGTTGGAAGGCTGGGAAGTGAGCAAGAGCCAGTGCACCAATACCTGAGGAAGGGCCAGCAGCTGGAACTGAAGAGCCAGAGGGAACAACGGCAACTGGATCTGAAGGGCCAGGAGAAACTGGAGCAGCTGGAGCATTAGGAGAAATAATGGCAATTCATGCTAGAGATGGCCAGATTCAAGGTCTGTGTTCCCTTGTTGACCACTTAGGAAATGGTAGCTCACTCACTTGGGCAATTTCATCACCGTGAACATTTTTTCCTACACATTTAAGCGTAGAAAAAGAAGAGACATGTAGTAGAAGGGGAACAAAAGCAGTCTAGTCAGAGTCTCTGGTTCAATATTATTTTCATTTGAATAGAGACCAGATATAGACCTGATTTTTTTGTGCAGGATCCCTCTTCCCTACTTGGCTACAAGTCCGTGACCTAGTTAGAAAAGTGGCTCAGATGGTTATTGGCTGCTCACTGAACCACTGAATTGAAAGGCCGCATGATATAGTGAGTGAGCACATTCACAGGGGGCGTTAGAAACTAATGCTAAGGAAGTGTCATAATCTCTGTTGAGGCCATCTGCAGGAAGGCATGAAAGGGCTGCTTTGGGAAGGCACAGCCCCAAGAAAGCACATCTCTGCTACAGCGGCAGGAGGCAAAGGCCATCGCCACAAAGAAACATCAGGTCCAGAGGGAATGGGAATAGCTAAGTTCCAAGGTGATTTAAAAAAAACTAAGAAAAATAGATGCTAGGGAGTCCAGAATATTACACAGCATGCTTCTAGAAGGTATTTCCATCATTTAGACCAAGTAAATTGGTATTAAATGGCTCAGGCCATCAATTGAATAGGTAATTAAAAAAACACAACTCGGATGATTGAAAACTTACACTTGTGTTAAATAAACTCACTGCCACCCTGGCTGGTGTGGCTCAGTTGGTTGGACCATTGTCCCATAGACTGAAAGGTCATGGGTTCAATTCCCAGCCAGGGCACATGCCTGGGTTATGGGTTCAGTCCCCCTTCAGGGTGTGTACGAGAAGCAACTGATTGACGTTTCTCTCCCTCTCTCTCCCCACCTTCCTCTCTCTCTAAAAGTTATGGAAAAAAATGTCCTCAGGTGAGGATAAATAAATAAAGTCTGGTAGATTTGGTTTGTGCTGAAAAACAAAGCTTTAAGAGTGAAGAGAAATGCAGTTGCCTCAGTGCCCATGGACCAGGGTTAGTTTAGTGATGTAGTAACAGCACAGAGGGAAAAATTATTTTTAGAATATTTAGAAATTTGTGTTACTTTTGGTTAGTCATAACAACAGAAGGGAAAATGATTTAAGGAAAAAAATACACTAGAGATCACCTAAATTATTTTTAGTTGACTAGAAACAAAGGCAAATAATATATCCTCTGAGATGGTTTGTTATGATGAGCTACTGGCCTGACAGGAAGTGAGATGAATGGGAGGCTCCAGGTTGTGAACACACCCTAAGCAAGGACTGCTGACGGCTACCCAAAGTGTTATTGAGTTGTTTCCCCCACAAGAGGCACAGTAATAGTAAACCAAACTTAATTGCCATGTGTTACCACTTGCCAAAAGTTAAGCTATTAATTAAGCTGGGTAAGAGGTTGTTTGCCAAAGGGAAGAGACTATATTGATGAAATCTTCAGAAATAGGTAGGGACAAAGGAAAAATAAAGTAGGGGAGGGGATGAGTTAAAATGCATGTATGTATATGCCAAAAATGTGGGGGCTGAAACCTATTTCAGCTGTTAGGTGTATAAATGCCAAACGCCAATGACTGAGACAAGCGTGTGTGTCCCCGGGTAGGCTCTGCATTTCCCTTAAGAACATCTGTCATGTATAAATCAACCATTTCCCCTGGCATTCCTGTATTAAAAAGGCTATCAGCCAATTCAGAACAGTGGCCATGGCTAATGCTTACAGAAGCCCTGCATGTATTAACTCAGTGATCTTCACCTCGGACCTATGAGGTCTGCACTTTTAATTGCTCTGTTTAACTCTTGAGGGAACAGGCACAGCATGGTAGTGAGTGGAAAAGCCAGGGGCTGAATCCAGAGTCTGAATCCAGAATTAAACCTCTATGACATAGGTATAAGCCAGGATGACTTTGTAGTCTTATTGAACAGAATATGAAGAAATACTAATGATCAGAGACCTTGAAGTTGAAATCTAATTCAGTTATTTCATTCTGCATTTTTTAACTTAAATTTTTTTCAATTACAGTTTATATTCAATATTATTTTCATTCCATTATTTTAAATTTAAACTGGCCAGAGCTAAAGAAATAAACCATTGCAAAATATGGCAGTGTTTCTTTACCCAGGATTGAAGGAGACATAAGGCACTCAGAGAACTGAACTGTGTCATAAAGGACTCAAAATAATGACAAAACAAGTGAATCTTGATAAAGCTAAATATTCTAGATTTTCCCAAAGTAAAAAAATCTGTAAAGCAATAAAAATAAAACCACACTTTTGTTGTTTAAGGCCAAATGTGCTTAGCAGGTTTTTGGTGCTTTGCCATCGGTGGTTTGCATTTGTGCTGATACTCTAAAACACAACCCAGTCCAGAAAAGATTTTAAAAATTGAGCTCAAGGTTCTTTCAGATCGCAACAGATGATTACACGGGTTTAATCATTGGCTCAGGGTTAACCAATATGTAAAAAAAAAAAAAAAAAGAAAAGGCAAAGATGATGACCAATGTGTAAAATGGCACACTCAGCCTAAAGAGCTACCGTATTTTTCAGACTATAAGACACACCGGACCATAAGATGCACCTAGGTTTTAGAGGAGGAAAATAGGGAAAAAAATTTGAAGCAAAAAATGTGATAAAATATTTAATAACATAAATAACATAATATTTCACCAATGTAAATGTAGACAGCCAGGTATGCTACATTTGGACTATAAGACGCACCCCCATTTTCCTCCCAAACTAGGGTGGGGGAAAGTACATCTTATAGTCTGAAAAATACAGTATATGTCATAGGGACCTTTAAATCCAACATCTTAGGAAAAAATGTTTCACTTTACAATTTCAATAAGGAAAACGGATTCAGAGACAAATGTTTCGGCTGGTGGTTCTCTTCAATACACTGAAGGTCTTCAGTCACTGGCCCTTGCCTCCCTGGATATCAGTCCTTACTGTGTTCTCTCCAAGTTAGGCCAGAACATTTCGCTGGTGGCACCAGGGAAATGTGCATACGAACACACTAGATGTCATTGATTCCAGCCTTCCTCCACTCAACCTTTGATCCACTTGGCTGATTTTATAGTTCTTTATCAGTTTAGTCTGGGTGTATTTATAAACCCAAACCTTTTTTCAGTAATACGGACACACTAAGGTATGTAAGACCACTAACAAAGTTGGTTTTGGAAGAAAAGGGCTTAGAAAAATGGCAGGGAGTGGGGTGGCGGGAGCTCTTTGGAAAAGCATACTGACGAAAAGAATGCTAAGAGGGAGAGAGAAAAGTCCCAGAGGGTTGAGGATAACGGAAGACAGGAAAGAGCAGCCAAAGCCCCGTTTCACATCCAGGGCCACTGAGCTCCTGCAATCCACCTGTGAGGTCATCATAGCAAATGGCCCAGTGACTGGGAATCAGTGATGCAAAGTGACACTTCTTCATTTTAGATAGTGCACCAATGTTTACCTTGCTCGGAGAATTAACGCGCAGATTCTGAAAGTGTATGAAACTACTAACATGGGCCATCTGTGCCTCAATGAACCCATTTAAACTTTTTTCTAGGCTTAGAGTTGTATCTAAAGGAGGTCAATATACAAACACACCTTTATGGTGAGCAAAAACAAATAGCCTTTCTCAGTCTTCGGCTTCTTCAATAAGCGCGTTTCATTTGCACTAACAGTACCCTGAAATTCTCCTCTCTCTCTTACTGTACTGGGGGTGAGTGAGCTGACTGCTTATCAAGGACTCCTGAGCCATAAAAAAGGCCACATGAAAGGCAATTTTTTCAAAAGAGAAATGTAGACTCCGCTCATATGTTCATCTATAGCAAATACTGCTTATCAGTTATATAATTTAGTAAACAGAGGAAAATGAAGAGCAGGGCAGGCCTAGAGTGACAGAGATTTACAAAAGAAAGGGAATAGGAAAGAACACAGACACACAAGAAAGCAAAACCCAGACTGTGACATAAACAAAGGAGCTCATATTGATATGTAAAAGTCTGATTCTGTTCCCATCAATTGCACCTCGTGTTGTTTTAAGATAAAGCTGTTAAGGGTTTAACATCATGTTGATATTCTCAACTGAAGACTGGCATGGAGATGTGACACCTTAGTGTTTTCCTGGTGAAATAATTTGGAGGCAGAATCTATCCTTAGCCCTGGCTGGTGTAGCTCAGTGGATTGAGCGCGGGCTGGGAACCAGACCGTCCCGGTTCGATTCCCAGTCAGGGCACATGCCTAGGTTGCAGACCAGGTCCCTGTGAGGGCCATGTGAGAGGCAACCATACATTGCTGTTTCTCTCCCTCTCTGTCTCCCTCCCTTCCCCTCTCTCTAAAAATAAATACAAATAAAATCTTAAAAAAAAAAAGAATCTATCCTTGTCATTACTAAGTGGCTCCTCTTCCCAGGGAATGACTCCTCTCCTTTTCTATGATCCCCTTGTCCTCTCTTCAGAATTCCTATCCTTAGCCTTCTGTGTCACCAAGGCAAGCACTGTGCCTCCCTGGTTTGTTATTATATGCTTCGGGGTCAGTCATCACAGAACCTGGTACATAGAAAGGCACCTACATTTTTTATTGGATTAATTAATTTTACATTCATTCCTATGTGAATTCATGTATAATAAACTAAGACTATCCCCTCTATATAACCTACTTTTAAGTGCACATTTTAAACAATCTCTTTCTAATAGAACTACAAATTTCTAATTACCCAGAAATTAGCTTTGAACGCAAGGCTGATACCTTACCCAAAAAAGCCATTTTTTTCCCCTCAGGTTGGCACTCCTTAAATATTACTTAATTTCCTCCTGTTCTCTCAGGCTAAATTTCTTGTAGCCTTGTTTTATTTTTCCTTCACCTTTATGCCCTATCCAATTCACAAACACACAGGTTGTATCTTCCCTCCAAAAGGTCTTGCCGATTTGCCTTCTCCCTCTATTCTCTATCTCCATGCGCTAATCCCATGAATTCATTCACAGTGTCCATTTTACTGCAAAGAGACAAATCCTCTGCTTACTTTATGATTTGTCTTTTTATCTTCAGGTCTCAGCATATGTTTATGTTTGGCTTTCTGCATTCACCTTGCATGGGGATCAAAGTGCTTCTTGATTCTGTGACTTGATATCTTTCATCACTTTTCAAAAACTTCATCATCCCTCTTTCCTTTTCTTCTGGGACTTCAATACAAGTATGACCTCTCTTACCTTACTCCATCTTTCCCTTAGATTCTTTTCTGTATTTTCTAAATCTTTGTCTCTCTGTGCTTCAGTTTGGATATTTACTTCTGATCTCTCTTCTGATTCACTAGCTCATCTTTACCTCTGTCTAACATGATGTAAAACTCATCAACTGAGTTTTTAAATATGGTTTTAGAATTTCCACTTTTTTTAAAGATTTTATTTATTTATTTTCAGAGAGAGGAGAAGGGAGGGAGAAAGAGCAATGTATGGTTGCCTCTCACATGGCCCTCATTGGGGACCTGGCCCGCAACCCAGGCATGTGCCCCGACCGGGAATCGAACCGGGACCCTCTGGTTCCCAGCCCGCGCTCAATCCACTGAGCTACACCAGCCGGGCAGAATTTCCACTTTTAAATTTCTAATGTTTGCTAAGGTTATCAATCTTGTCAATGAATTGCCTGAACATGCTGATCATGATTACTTTAAAGCCTGATGACTCTAATATCAGGATTTCCTAGAGGTCTGTCTCTAATGTCACTTGCTTCTGTTGGTTTTTAGTCATGTCTTGTTTTCTATGCCTGATTATTATTTTATAGAAAACTAGAAATGGTATATGAAAACTCTAAAAGAAGTTAGACGAGGGGCATTAGCAATTTCAGACTATCTTAATCTAATTGGGGTTTAAAATTATCTGAATCTGGGCTTCGATTCCTGGGAGGGTTGGTATATTTTCAGTTTCCCTTACTTCTAAGATTGACCCTTCACAGTCCCATTCAAAAGTTTGTGATTTCACTAATATTCATCTCCACCTTGGCAGCCCCTGACTCCATCTTTTGCCTCCCTATCTTCATAATCCATGACAGTGCTGTTTGGCCTCTCAGATACTCCTTTCAGAATCTACAGGTGTTTCCACCATGGAATAAACAACACTAAATGCCTGGCCCACCTGTCTGGGCTTCCTTTCTCTCCTGGACCTTGGTCCCACAATTCCTCACTGCCTTGGTAGCCTTCCAGACATTCAGATAGTTGAGTTGTTGTTGTTCTACTTCTCTAGCTGATCTCAGCAGATGGGTGCATTTGAAAGAACCCATTCCCCCTACTTTCATTCACCATGCCCATGTTGCTCAGGGCATGGCTTTCAGTGCCCGCTCCATTCTCATCAACCCTTCTCTATCCAAGTTAGAACACAGGCTTTGGGGTTGGACAGGTTTACGTTCAAACTGGCCCTACCGCTACTTATAGCTATATGGCATTAGACAAGTTATATAGCTTTTCTATAATTCATTTAGAAAACAGGGCTAGTGAAACCTATTTCAGGGTCATTGAGATCAATATGAGTAAAGTGTTTAGCACAATCCCTATTTACAAATCACAGTAAATAGCAGTTAGCACTGATTGAGCAGTATTATCACTCTTAGTTCTATTAAAACTCTTTTAAATAAAGTCACCCTATGCTTGAATTTGATAAATCGTTTTATTCTTTGGTGAAATAAGTGTACACATTTTTACCTTCATAGCTTATTTACACTATCCTTCAATTCTCCCTTTTCCTAATGTAATACAATACATTCTTTGAGGTCTAAATGGACAATCTTCCCCAAAGATATGCCAAAAATTCAACATCCATACTAACCTGTACTTGCTCTAATTTTTCTTCAATTTAGCAACACACGATTTATCAATTATTCCCTAATTTTGTGTTAGTCTCTTTCCAAAGCAAAATTATTTACACAAACAGCCAATTATCCCCATCCTCCACAACATACCCAGTATAGCACTAAACACGCAAGAAGTTCTCAAAACATGCATTTGGCTCAATATAGAGAAAAAGTTCTTCATATTCCGTAGGTATGATCAGAATTAATACTCCAAAGCACAGAGAATGGGGGAAGGGTGCAGAGGGACACAGAAGAAAAGGAAATGAGTAAATAAGCATATCACAAACAAAGTTTTTCTGGTAAAATAGTTACTTGAAATCCCTTGCTATAAGCATAACTTCAACTAACCTAGTTGCATTACTTTAAAACGACAACTCAAAGTCCAGAGGTTGATTCTGAGTTGTCATTTAATTCAAGTTTAGAGTTTAACAGGAAATTTCTGGTTCCTTTGACTAGCTCTTCCTTTCACTAGGAAAAAAAAAAAAGTAAAACCCGAACTAGTTCTATCAGTTGGCTAAAATTGATCTGTGAAAGAATACTCTCTTAGGTACTAGTCACTGGTATTGTAATATCCTGCTTCACTAATTTTCGAAATGAGCTGCTCATGAGAATAAGGACAAAATAAAGATTTAAAAGACATACTTTTGGGTAATAGGAACTTTGGTTGAAATTCTTCAACAGTTTTTGAGTCTTTTGAAATCATCAATGCAGAAGACATACTAAATGGTTTCTTATAACACAGTAACATTTACTGCCTTAGTTTTTAATAAAGTTTCCAAAGGATTTATGCTACTCTTACAAGGTACCTTTTTTAGTATATTTTCTGCTTCGATATCACTTTTTTCCAATGGCGACTAAAGCAACTATATTACTAACATCAGTGTGAAGTAAAAATAGCTCACTCTATAGATCACCCCATTTCTGACTATTTCTGCTTCCATTCCCCACCCCACAACCTGGTATTTTATTGACAAAAATTGTGCTTTGCTATTTGTGACAGAATGATGCGTTTTGGTGAGTATATATTTAGAACAAAATTTTCCTTTTAGCAAGTGACAGTATCATTTGGTGCCTAATTGGCATGTGCTAAGAGTGATACTAAAATATACCCATGGTCATTTACACTTTAATAAAATGTGATATCTTCTAATGGTGGTATATTTGAGATTTTTGAACTCCGACCAAAATAGCCTAATTTATAGCAGAAGGAGCTAAAATTTTGAGATTTTGTTTTCATAACCTCAGAAGAATTGACTCAGAATCCTGGCTGGGAAGACCAAGTACACCAGTGCTTTGCTGAGAGATGACTACGAATATTTGTAATTTTGATTTTAGGGGAGAGGAGGAACTGAGATCTCTTTCAGGTGTCAGAAAACAGCAGTGATTATAAAATAATTTTGACAACATTGACCCACTTGTACAATACAAATAATAGGAAAGGGAGAGAGCATGGGAAAAAGTTCATTCAAGATGGGAATAAATGGCTAAACCGGGTGTACATATAAAACAATGAATTTCTTAGAGGACTCTTCTGCCCATCCTGTCAAATTATAGGAATCATGATGCATGCTTTTTGAGCCAGAGATTTTAGTATGATAGCATTTGCAAGTGGAGAAAGGCCTTGCATTTGCCATCCATGCACAACAGCTTACCTACAGCGTTGTAGAGCGGCTCTCCAGTTATCTTGTCCCAGACTACAGTGGTTTCCCTCTGGTTACTGACACCAATAGCTTTAAAGAGAAAGTTAAACAGAAGAGACTAGAATATTAAACATGGAGAAAACTACTTCAGAACAGTTCTTTTTTTTTTTTTACAGTCACAACTAAACATAAAAATTCAAAAAAACATTGGGAACATCTGTAGTGGCATTGAGTTTATTTTCTTTGAGTGGCCCCAGGAAAAGTGAACACCCAATGTCAAGTGTTTCTCTTTAATGCTACAGACTCCTCCCGGCTTTGCTAGCAGCACATGATGACATGGACCCAGATCGATATCCAAACGAAAAGTTCCCAGGTTGCCTTATAAAATGGAAATGTATTAACTTTCCAAATTTACAACATCCACTTTATTATTCTGAGGAGACCAACAATTACTTCACTCATTTATTTACTAACTGCTACAAGAAATTTCCTTTTAGCCCGGCTGGTGTAGCTCAGTGGATTGAGCGCGGGCTGGGAACCAGAGGGTCCCGGTTCGATTCCCAGTCGGGGCACATGCCTGGGTGGCAGGCCAGGTCCCCAATGAGGGCCATGTGAGAGGCAACCATACATTGCTCTTTCTCCCCTCCCTTCTCCTCTCTTTGAAAATAAATAAATAAAATCTTAAAAAAAAAGAAATTTCCTTTTATGTGCATGCAAGTGTGTGTGTGTGTGTGTGTGTGTGTGTGTGTGTATGTATAACTGTGTTTTAAGAAAATAGCCACAGATAAGGTCCCTCATGTTGGGCAAATGCACACTATGGTTAATTAGAAATTCTATCTTATTCCTGTTATTTTAATAATACAAGATATATGAGTGTGAGTCAGGCATAAGAACACTATGTGATGTCATTTCCATTATACTGACCTACATACAACTCAAGTGCTATAGTTACAGTAAGTTATTATGAGTGAAATACGAATACATACCACCTTATTCAATTCAGCTTGATTCAGCTACATCAGAGGTTCTCACATTTGGATGTACATTAGAATCAGCTACAGAGCTTTAAAAAAATATCAATGCCCAGGACCTGGCCCAAACATTCTGACTTAACTGACCTGAGATAGGATCTGAGCATTCATATTTTTTCTTAAAATCTGCCAGGTAATTCTACTGTATAGCCCAGGTTGAACATCCTGGGCTGTCCCAGCTGGTGTGGCTCAGTGGATTGAGCACCAGCCTGTGATCCAAAGAGTAGCCGGTTCGATTCCCAGTCAGGGCACATGCTCAGGTTGTGGGCCAGGTGATGTTTCTCTCCCCCTCTTCCTCCCTCCCTTCCCCTCTGTCTAAAAATAAATAAATAAAATATTTAAAAAAAACCATCCTGGGCTAAAAATAAATAAAGTTCTTTCAGAATTTAAGATCAAGACAGACCTTAAAGGTTATATAATCAGTGACATATCTTGTGCTCAAATCTCTAGAATCACCTGTCATATGACCATTCAGACAGCACTACTAGTGACAAGATACTCACTACCTCTCTCCAGGAGGAAAAATCTCTATGGCATAGCTTTGCTGTGAAACACAAAGTCCTTCTCCTTGTAGCTTCCACCTATAGATCTTATCTATAGTCTTTGGAGATCCACAGAATAAGACTAATCCTTCTTCCACATGTCACTCTTTCATACTTGAAGCAGCTACTTTGTCTCTCAAGTCTTCTCTCCCCTTGTCTAGACTAAACAATCCACTTTCCTTCCACTGCCCCCACCTCCATATGCTGTATTCCTCATCTCCTAGGAACACGCAGCTATCAGTATTACTCAGATCATACACCCAGAATAAAACACAATAAGAACACTCTGACCAACACAGAGCTGAACGGGTCAAGCAGCTCACTTATCCTAAAACATCTTTGCCCTGGCTGGTGTAGCTCAGTAGATTGAGCGTGGGCTGGGAACCAACTGGTCCCGGTTCGATTCCCAGTCAGGGCACATGCCTGGGTTGCAGGCCAGGTCCCCATGAGGGCCATGTGAGAGGCAACCATACATTGCTGTTTCTCTCCCTCTCTTTCTCCCTCCCTTCCCCTCTCTCTAAAAATAAATAAAAATAAAATCTTAAAAAAAAACATCTTTATCTAATGCGGGTTTACTTTCTCTAATACCTTTTCTAGAGGTACGAAGATGATGGGGATTCTGCTCTGAGGAAACTTAGAGACATGGGGTAAAAGGAAGAGATTTGGTGGGGGTGTTTTTTTTTTTAAATAGAAGGCATAAATGTTTGTAGGACTAAAGAAGTGAAAGGAGAATGTTGGGGTGGAGAGGCTGGTATCAATGGGACATGGTCCTGATCTTTGAAGTGACAGGAGAGGGGAGGAGATTAATACACAGGTGGAGGGAGGAGCCTCAAGGAGGGCAGAAGGCCTCGGTTTCCCTTGTGATGGAAGAACGGTGGCCAGAGATCCAGACATTAAATACAGAAAGAGCAAGCAAGAGCCTCTACGTGCTCAGTGAAGCACATAAGGTTATCTGCGGAAAGGGGCCCAGAAAAAGTTGCATCTCAAGTTTGGGGAAGCATTCGGTAGCACTCAGGCTCTGAAGCCAAATGGCTGGGGTTCAAATTCTCCTTCCTCTGCTTCCTAGTAGCTTGACCTTGGGTCTCAGTATAATCTTCCATAAAATGGGGATAATAATAGTTTCCACCTTACAGGGTTACAGTAAGGAACCCCTGAGTTATTGCATGTTAAATCAGTGCCTGGCACACAGTAAGCACTTACTGCTGCCATTCATTGCCATCATTATTGAGGAGAGAGTGGAGTAAGAGTTGCAGAGAATGGGAGTGGGCAAAGCAGTGCCCCTGATGGAATTCCCCAGCAGCACTCTGGGCACAACAGAGGCTAGAGACATCAGTGGGACCTTGACCACAGGCTGCTAAAGTGGAGTATTGTGAACGTGACAACTTTACAAGGTGGGCTAACAATGAAATCATGGTCTACTAAATCTCCTATTTCTCCCTGCTGCATGAATTTTCCACAAACATGCCGGCAGCTCCCTTTGCCAACATCCACGCACCACTATTCTATGCCCTGCACAATACCTTTTTTATTGCCTCATTCTAACCTATATTCAGAATGCAATCTAGAGCTATTTCCATCTACTTCATTGGTCACAGGTTCCTCCCTGCCCACTCCTTCTTTCCCCTCTATCTTAATTCCTCTGTGACAAGTAAGACTGTTTTTCTTGCAAAGTCTAGTGAAAGAGCTCCTCAGGATTCTCCTCCAGCCACAAACACGCCTACTAGTGGTTTCTCCCCAGAGCACACAGGCCTCATGTAGTGCCTCTGAACTTTCTCAATGTTCTAACTTCTTGTCACTTTTACCCTGAAATCCTATTTTTCCTTAAAAGAAAACTTTACTGATTGCTAACCCCAGCACATGTGCCTCTCTAAATAGTTCTTATTTTAACCTTCTCTTTCTCAGAATAACGCATTCAGGTTTTGGACTTCTCCGCCCTAGTTCAATTACCATTTAAGAGCATATGAAAGTCACTGTATTTCCTGGCCTCAAAGTCTTTTAGTTACAGATGCTGTAATCATTGGCATATGTAAACCCAATTTAGCACGCATATCTCACAGGTTCATGCTTCACTTATACATTCTGACTCAGGGGGAATTTTTGTTAACTGAGTATCTCTAGTGAAATTAATGAAATTCACTAGTTAAATGTGAATTTAACATTTCTCGTTCAGAATTCAACATCTCTGATTCAATTTTGCTGGAAAGTCCCTATAAAAAGTTATCATCATCAGTTAAGGAAATATACTTACGAAAAAAACTTTTGGAAACCCTCCAGGATGTTATAATTGTCTTGGTAGAATTATGGATGATATACATCCTTATTTAAAAATAAAATCTTGCCCTGGCTGGTGTGGCTCAGTGGATTAAGTGCCAGCCTGCGAACTAAAGGATTGCCAGTTCAATGCCCAGTCAGGGCACATGACTAGGTTGTGGGCCAGGTCCCCAGTACGAGGCACGCAAGAAGCAACCACACACTGATGTTTCTCTCCTTCTCTTTCTCCTTCCCTTCCCCTCTGTCTAAAAAGAAATAAAATCTTAAAAAAAATAAAAAACTTAATTTGTAATTGGAACACATATTTAAAAAAGTAAAAACACACAGAACAAAATAATAAAAGTGCCATGTAGGAGGAGATATAAAGCTTGAAGAAAAGTCTCTGGAACTTGTGTGCTTGAGCCAAGTTCTAACAATTGCAAAGGAGATGTGGCCACTGCTGGAAAGTTCTTTAGGAGAATGAGGGGTCTTTCTGAGACCCCTGAGACTCTCAAGCAGGTGATGGAAAAGCAGGTGACAGAAAAGCATGTGACTAGGGCAGGGCCAGGCAGTAGAGGAATGAATGTGGCCATTTCCTTTTTCTTAACACACTGAGATAACTACTTTTTTAATTGCTGAGAATGTTATACTCTCACCTTTGACAGTTTATGTTGTCCTTTGATTTTATCACATGAGCAAGGATGAATGAAGAGTATCTAGTACTATAATTTTTCTTCTGAAGAAGAATAATTATTTAAAATGATCTAGATTAGTGACTCCCTGATTGAAACACTACTCTAATTTAATCATGCCATATGGGCTTAATGATGGTTAGAAATACTACTTTAGATGTGAAAGTTGTAAATTAAGAATATATCAACATAATGTAAATTTGAGTTTATTTTATTTTTAATCTGGCATCATTTTCTCATGATGATATTATGGGCTTTGATTAGCAGAAATATGTACTCTTTCTTAAAATAAAGTGAATAAAGTATTTCTTTATACACGGGTGGGAAAAACTAGGTATACAGTCATTCGTATGAAAAAAATAATACAAACACAAGAATAAATTCTGTTTCACATATTCACAGCTGTAAAACCACTGTTGCTCACCCCCTGCACGTTATAGCTCCTTCAGTCCAGTGACAGGCAAACAGAGCTGCCCGACTCTCTAACTCAGGAAGGAAAGACGCAGCCTATCTACTTGTCTTGTGCTCACCTGTGCGGTTCAGCTAGAGAGTGAACTTTCATTTTTGGAGGCATTGTTCATAGGGACCTGAAATCAACCAACTGTCTGAAAGATGAGGACAACTAAAAGCAATGAAACTGGAATTTGCAAAAGAAATACAACCAGCTCTGACGCACTCTCACTGATGATCGAGTAAGACAATGAATAACAAATCACTCTTGAGCTGGAATACAAATGATTTATTTGCAACATTGGAACTAAAAACTGAAGTGGTTTGGGAGGTTACCATAAGTGGCTCAGGAAGGAGAGCAGAGGACCAGGAAACAGGGAGCACCTGTTATCTGCCTGTTTAATGTCATCTAGCACTGCACAGCTGCATGACCTGCGGTCAGTCCCCTTCCCTCTCTTGCAGCTAGGTCTAGTGACCAAAGATCCTGTATAGCACTAGTGTTCGTGATGTACAGTTCTATATAAGCAAGCAAAAGCTTGGTCCTTGGCAGAGTCAATCCATAAATCATCTGGGGAAACATTTAGCGCAATTGGCTTGGTATGGAGGGGCTTGTGGAACGTTCTCTGCCTTGGCCATGGGCTGGCAGTGCTGAGAAGGAAGTGCTGGGTCACTCTGGCTTGGGTATGGCTTTCAGACTGGCCAGACAGAGGTGTGTAGAGTAGAGAGCAGCGTGTTCAGTGCTCTAACAGACCAGTTAGCTTAAGTGAAAGACAAGTCACTTGGACTGGAGTTTGTGTGTCATCTTCATATAAACCACAAACAAGAGAAAAGGGCATGTTCCCTGAGTGGGTACAGAAGGCCAATGTGTTGCAGCCTATCTTCCCTCTAAAGGAGGTAAGTGATGTCAAAACCATGGCCAGTCGCCCTGGAATCTCCATCCAGTACATGGCTTTAAGCCACCTAGATGATTTACATCACCGGTAATGAATGTTTTGACAACGGAGTTGTGCTACCAAGGACGCTGTTCAGACTGTGAAAGCTGTGAGAACAATTCAAGGAAACACCCAACAATCACCATGATGCACAACTCATCTGAAACATGGAGGATGCAACTCTAAAAGAAGGTTGAAACACTTCCACTTAGTTGTAGGGATAAAGGAAGGGTAGGATATTTTAAAATTGTCAACAAAATATCAAGTCTACATGGGTGTTTATTTCTCTTGAAAATCGGCAATAAGAGAAATAACTATGTTATTGTTACAATTTTCCATTAACTGGCAATTATTGTGATTACTGGGTTAAGGTCTGTTTCTTCCACTTGACCTTTAGCAGCACAACCCTATTTGTGCCCCACTGTGTCCCTAGCACATCCAGCACACAGTAGGCACTCTATAGGTTTGCTGAGTGAATGGTTTTGGTTATGTTTAGTCTTTTTTAAAGTGAGTTTTATTTATACAAATAGGGGAAAGTCTGAAAAAAATAGAAGTTTCATCTCAGGAGTGCTGGTAAATTTCAAGAGGCAAGAGAGATGATGTGAATCTCAAGGTGCTGCCATCACCAACTGATGGCTTCCCCCTTACTTTGAGTCAAATTACTCAATGATGAAAAAAAAAACCCAGCTTTGAACGATGAACCTGTAAAGTTTAAACTATAAAGATATGGCAATGACCACATTACACTGCTGCCCTTTATACCATATTATTGATTTTGGATGACTGGGTTATTTTTTTTTCTCCCTGTATAAATGATGCAAAACCCAACTTAGGTATATAGCCTATTAAACCTACTAGGAATTAACAAAGAGATCTATAATAGTCTAACACTCTCAAACAATCATTTCAGGGAGATTTTACAAGCCAAGTGTTTTGATTTCAAACAACCTGCCTCCTCCCCTGCTGCTCCTTATTCTCTCCATTTTCTCCTTAGGAAAAGGCATCTATCCAGTAGCTCCAGCAAAAACCCAAGCATCATCTTTGACCCATCTTCCCCTCACCCCACTACCTTCTCTACGACTCTGACATCTGGTCCATCAGGAAGTTCTGGCCCTTTCTTGCCACCTTCACTGCCATCGTCCTTTCTCTCAGGACTCTCACAGCAGCCTCTACATTGGTGCCCCTGTGTCTACACTCACGTCTTTACCATCCCCATGGCTCCACACGGCAGTCAGGGAGTTGTCTTCAAACCACAAGTCAGATTCTGTCATCCCTTGTTGTCTTGCTTAAAACCTCTTCATGGCTCTCTGTGATACTAAGCATAACATCCAAGTTCCTGACTAGTGCTACAAAGCCCTGTCTACTTCCCTGGTTTCAGCTCCTATTTTTTTTTTAAGATTTTTATTTATTTATTTTTAGAGAGAGGGGGAGGGAGGGAGACAGAGAGGGAGAGAACAGCAATGTATGGTTGCTCCTCACATGGCCCTCACTGGGGACCTGGCCTGCAACCCAGGCATGTGCCCTGACTGGGAATCAAACCGGGACCCTTTGGTTCCCAGCCCGCACTCAATCCACTGAGCTACACCAGCCAGGGCTGGTTTCAGCTCCTATTGAAACCTCTTAACTACCCACCCTCCCCTCTCACCCCTCTTTTAGTCTATTTTCGACATGCTGGCCTTCTTTCTGATCCAGAAATGTCCCACAAGCGTATTCCTACCCCAGGACATTTGCATGTGCCGCTTTCTTTTCCTCAAATACTCTTCCCCAAGCTATTTGCATGGCAGGCCCCTTTTGGTCTTTGAGACCTCAGTAACAGTGTTACCTCCTCAAAGAGGCCTTCTCTGGCCATCCAATCTGAAGTAAGCCTCTCTGGGCACACCCTACCATATTAGTCAGTTTCACTTTCTGCATGGAACTTACCAGTATCTGAAATTAACTTGTATGTATCTGCACTAATTGTTGGTCTCAAACCCACCAAAATAAAAGCTTCATGAGAACAAGGACCTAATCTTCCTGTTTAATGTTGCATCCTCAGTTATCACAGAAATGCTTGGTGCTATATTGGCACTCAATTATGTGCTGAATGAATGAATGAATGAATGAATGAATGAATTTGATTGAGATAATCATACCATGGAGAAAAATATTCTATTAAAATACCTTTTATGTTGGAAATGTCAATATTGAGTTGTTCAAGTTTCTCACAAGTTTTCTCTATACACTCATAGACAGACATCAGAATTTCCTTAGGGTCTTGTTCCACCCATCTTTGAACAAAAGAATGCATCTGGTTAGTTCACAAGAAAGCAATACAACTTTAATTTATATCTCTAGAAATGTTCACTTACAAGGATGTGGCCGGTGTATAAATTAAAATCAGATGAGCAAAGCATATTCAATACTCTAAAGAAATGATTTAAAGAAAAGCCCATTTTAATTCCCTTACATTTTTATTATTCTTTATACAGTAATCCATCATTTGAAAGGAGGAAAGTAATAGATTACAAAATAGCAAATATTCTACCTACTTTTAAATCATTTTTTCATATCCAATAATTAAGTTCCCCAATTCTTTATACCTGTGGGTTTGATAAATTGATAAACTACCTGCATGTTTCACTAGTCACTTGTTATTTTTTAAAAAAGTATTTTAAGTAGACTGATATCTATCTATCTATCTATCTATCTATCTATCTATCTATCTATCTATTTATCTATCTAGAAAAGGCATGCTGAAAAGTCAAATTAGTATACTAATGTTTTTTGCCATTTTTCTCAAAATGTTTTGTTTAGTATTCGGGGAATAATTTAAATTTGTTTTTGTAACTATTTCAAGTAGATAAGCCATCGGTCCAATTTTCAGATCCAATCTCAGTGCAATTTTGGGGAGGTAGCAGGGCCTCAGAAGGCTGAGAGGCTTGTAATAAATGAATGAGGAAGAGAAACATGGGAGAAACAAATGGTCACTGAGGAAACCTGAAAGCAGAAATGACACAGACTAAAAGAATTCTACCCTAGGATCTGCAAGTGGCAAGAGAATTCCAAATGCCTTTCTTCTCTGCCTTCCTCAGGCCTGCCTGGTTTTCCTGAGCTTTGAGTACGGTCTCGAAACTCTCTTTTTTCCAAAAACGTAATCTCCTTGTACGTATTTCTAATTTTCATCCCTCCAAGAGACAGGTGTCCTCTCTCCAAATTGCACTGGGATCAGGCCTGTGGACAGTCATTCTAATGCTGCTAATATAGCAATAGCTTTTATTATTCAACAAAGGAATTCTTTAAAACAGAACATTTTTTCATAGAAAGAAATGATAAAATTTGATAGGACACCGATCTTTTCTCTTTCTGAAATTGAAGTAAACTTCATAGTGAAATGAACAGATCTAAAGTGCACAATTTGTTGAGTTTTAACAAATGTATATACTCTTCTAACAAACAACCCAGTGAAGATACGGAATGTTTCCATCATTCCGGGAAGTTCTTTCATGCCTCCCTCATGTCAATCACATACTCCACGGGCAACCAATTTTTGGATTTCTGTCATCCTCAATTAGTTTTGCTTCATCTTGAATCTCAGATACAGTCATGCAGTACGCATTTTTTTGTGTCCAGCCTTTTCCACTTTCCATGATATCAACGAGCTTCATCTACGTTGTTGCGTGTATCGTCAGTTCACTTTTTAAAAACTGCTGAATAGTATTTCATTGTTATCCATGCTACTGATGACAGACATTTGGGTTGTTCCCAGTTTGGGTTATTATGACTAAAGCTGCTAAAAACACTCATGTACAAGTCTTTAGACATATGCTTTCACCGCTATTGAATTAATTCCTAAGGGTGCAATACTACAGATATAAGAAACTGCCATATATTTGTTCAAAGTGGTTGTATAATACACATCATTAAATTTTAAATAAGTGATTTTCAACCTTTTTCACTTCATGGCACACATAAACTAATCACAAAGACTCTGTGGCAGACCAAAAAATATTTCTTGCCAATATGACAAAAAATACATAATTTTGATTTGTTCATACCAGATGGCTATGGTTGTGCTGGCTGTGGTGACTTTTTTAATTTGACAATCTAAGGGAAAAGAGGTCAGTGGCCCTGACTAAATAGTCAGGTATTGCATGTTTTAAAAATTCTTGTGGCATGCCCGGCTGGTGTAGCTCAGTGGATTGAGCGTGGGCTGGGAACCAGAGGATCCCGGTTTGATTCCCAGTCGGGGCACATGCCTGGGTTGCAGGCCAGGTCCCCAGTGAGGGCCATGTGAGAGGCAACCATACATTGTTCTTTCTCCCTCCCTTCTCCTTTATCTGAAAATAAATAAATAAAATCTTTAAAAAAATAAATAAAAATTCTTGTGGCATACTGGTTGAAAATTGCTGTTTTAATAATATAATTAACATTCTATTTTTCACAATGACCACATATGAATATTAGTCTCAAAAAGGATGATTTTAGTATTAGATGATAAGATATATGAATGCTTTTTAGAAAAACATATCTTTATTTAATTAAAAAAACCACTCAAATGAGTAAACAGCAGTTTGGCAACAATGAGGATACAGAACTAAATGACTTTAAAATTAATGCAGAATTTCCAATAATTAATACATCTTTGCTTTATTACTTGATCATCCCCTCTTTTCTGTCACTAAATTCCTAAGCCATCATATACCCAGATATTTTGCTGAGCTACAAAGTTATTGCTCCTTTTCCTAATTAATACCTATCCCTCAAGCCTTGTCGGGACAGTGTTGGGTCAAGTTTACTTTAGAAAGCCCCAGAGCAGGTGGGGTGAGATGGGCTAGTAAATGTGCTATATCTTTAAATATTAAATTAGGAAACGTACCCTTCTCTTGGAAATTCTTGTTTTATTTCCACTTGATGATGACTGAGTAGTTCAGCTGTTTTTGAATTGAAAACCTGAAAAATATATTGCAATACTATGGTCAAAATGCAGGCAGAGAGCGAAGATGTTTAAAGTTATTCAGCAGCTCAAGTTGTTATTTACTGATGGAAAAAGTTCAATCAGATGAAGTGCCATAACATTAAAGTAGCTTCAGAAATAATAACTTCCCTTTAGATAAATAAAGACCTATTGAAGATAAGCTAAAGAGGCAATTCCTTATTCTTTGAAAAACAAAAATGACTCCACATGTAGGAGCCAACCAATTAATAGCATGGATTTCTTTTTGAGAGTAGGAAAACCAAGAATAAGAGAGCTGGCAAAGTGCTAACAGTGATGGCGCAAGGTTCCATCTGGCATCCATTGTGGGTGTGGAGACAGGAAGAGTCAGATGCCTCACAGGGAAGTGTACTGCAGAACTTCCTTTAAAGGGAAGTGCAGCAACGCATCTAGCAGTAAGAGGTAAATAGAAGTATATCCTGGCATCCAGCTGAGGGCTCTCTGTGATATCCTTGTCATGAATTGCTGACCCTTGATATAGAACATTAAAACTCCATGGATGAAAGCTAACACAGAAGGGCTGTACCATCCCCGCAAATGTAATGCTACTAAAACAACGCTTTTAAAAACTTAGCAACCCTTTTTTCCAGATAGAATGGACTCTTGAATAACTCATGGGGGTGGGTGTTCCTTCTGTGCAAAGTCCACGTGTAACTACACCCACGTACTAAGATTCCGCACTGCGAAGTTGACCCTTGAACAATGTGGGTCTATTGAACTTAGGCCACTTAAAGAAACTCCTTGTTCTCTGAGAGGCAACTGTATACTGTTTTCACCTGGGAGTAGCTATATTGAAGTACCAAAGCACTTAAGTCTTTCAGAGTAAGGATTCATATTTTCATTAATGTTAACTTCCAAAATCACTGTAGTTGCAGTGCTGGAGTCACATCCAATTAGGTAAGAACATACTTCCATGCTTAGGTTTCCTGTGGGAGAAGATTACCTGAGCACTGAAGACTAAGAAAGAAGAGAAAACACACCAGAGTGAGTTGCTGCTCTGCCCTCTCACCCCCACCACCACATGCACACCTCCTTTTTGGGAGGAAGTGATAAACATAATGAAAACAAGAAGGCACATTCTCACCCTGGCTGGTGTGGCTCAGTGGATTGAGCGCAGGCCTGTTAACTGAGAGTAGAGGTCACTGGTTCATATTGCCAGTCAGGGCACATGCAGACAGGCCCGGTTGGGGGCGAGTGAGCTAGAGGCAACAGATCCATGCATCTCTCACACATTGATGTTTCTCTCCCTCTCTTTCTCCCTCCCTTCCCCCCTCTCTAAAAATGAAAGAAAATAAAACTCACCAAGTTCATTTTTAAAAAAAGAAGGCAAATTCTCAAGCCCTTTGAGGAGATAAAATATCGTACAAGTCAAAGGTTAACTTAACACACCATAAGTAAAGAGCACTTGACAGAAGCCCATGTAATTCATGATCATTAGAGTGCCTTTAACATATCTGCTCCATATGTCCTATTTTATTTGCTGAAGCATCTCTCTGTCTGATACAGAGTTGGTACTCAATGAATATTTGTTGCATGTCAGAAAAAATATGGTCTATCAGGTACTTATTAGGACAAAAATTATCAAATATAAGAAACAGTTATGTTGCCTAAACTCTAATAGGAAAGCACAGTTGTATTCTTTTTATTCATGTTACCGCTGCTCCCAGGGTCTCTTCTCAAATCCCCAAGGGACCCTGGTGCCATAACAATGTGTCCCACAGCCAGCAGAGTAGTGCAGCGGAAGCATGCTGGGCCCATAACAATGTGTCTTTTTGCTGGCTGGATTCATAAAAATCTCAATAGCAAGACTTAAAGGGCTACCAATGAAATGTGACAATTCTTTCATCACCTCCTACTTTTAGCTAGGCTAACTTCAGGACCCTCACACTAAAAATGGATTTTTAGGCCTATGAAACAGGCAAAGAAGAAGGAAAGATTTTGGTAAGTTCTATTTGCTTTGTAAGAGCGTGACGCCATCTGATCACACAGCATTTGGACACAACAGGAAGGTGCCTGGACCTCCCTACTTCTTTAGAGCGCTGAATCTGAGCAGGAAGTGGATTCCATCTTCAGATGTTTAGAATTGGACTCTGTGCACCACTCCCAGTCTTGTCAACATTTTTTAACAAAAGATTATTATTTATTTATTCATTTTTAGAGAGAGAGAAAGAGAGGGAGAGAAACATCAACGTGTGCTTGCCTCTCATGTACCCCCCACTGGGGACCTGGCCCACAACGCAGGCATGTGCCCTAACTGGGAATCAAACCAGTGACCCTTTGGTTTGCAAGCTGGCACTCAATCCACTGAGCCACACCAGCCAGGGATCAACACTTTTTAGATGTAATGTTTTCAGAATGTGCAACTTTCTTAGTGCAACACCATCCAATCACAATATAATGCAAATCACAAATGCAAGCCACGTCTGTCATTTTAAATTTTCTCATTTTAAAAAAAAGTAAAAAGGAACAGATGAGATTAATTTTAATAACACATTTTATTTAAGCCAATGTAAGGTTATTATCTCAACATGTGACCAATATAAAATTATTAATGAGGGCTTTTACATTTTTTTAGTACTTAGTCTTTGGAGTCTGAGCACAGAACGGGTTAGATTGACATCAGGTCACCCACCACCATCAAGAAACATTTCTGTGTACCCAGGAATGCTGGAAAATGGCACACACTCCCCGACCCTGAGGCACATCCCCCCCTTAGGTATTAGTCTGGCTCCAAGAGACCTAAGTCTTACTGAAGCTGTTCATGTGCATGGAAAAAAAAAGATAAAAACAGTTTTTCTCTCATTCTGACAGTTGGCTCACTACCTGGGTCTTTTATTATCATCTCTTTTGTCATTTTGTGGGTTCCCTGGCAGCTTTCAGGGGAATTTACCTTTAACACTGGATCTTCACCCTCTAAAAAGTTCCTTCCTTGCTTCTTTACATAAGATGGACCAACTTAGCCAAAGTAATTTAAAACTTAAACGTTTCCTTTTAAGTTGACCTCAGGGTACCCTCCCCAGCCTTAAAGAGGAAGATTCCAGACCTCTTGGGGACAATGGACTGCATTCTTTGATATGCAGAAGCTTCTAAGAGACAAAGAGACTTGAAAAGACAAAACAGCTCTAAAACGATCCTAAAAGAAACTTTTGGCATCTGGACTAGTATTTTAAATTTTCTTGTTTTTCTTACCGGAAACATGACAAGACATTTGAGAGGACTTAACTTTTAATCAGAAACTTGGCAAAATCGGAAGCTAAAGACTCAGAGACTAATAGAAATAAAATTTTAAAGCCTTCCCCTCTAAGGTAAAACAAACTATGTATCCAGAGGGAAAGAAGCAAATTTGGAATGACGTACTTAGACTGGTAGGTCAACCTACGATGTCACATAACTTACAACCAAACTCCTTGGGTAGTGGAGAGCAAGTTTACTTATACATCTTTTGGAAACTGGTGATGCAACTCTAGAAGCAGGTCAAAGCCCAACTATCTTTACCATCCTCAAGTCCTATGACTAAAAATAAAATATAGCAAATGAGGATTATTCTTGTATTTGTTTTTAAAGCCCGAGGGTTATTCGCATGTTTTTAAAGCCCAAACTGCTGCTTTGGCTCCTAGGCTCCTTGCCAAGAAATATTAATAAGAAAAAGCCTTCACCATCTGAACAAATAAACTTAATTTATTCCAACTGTTATAAATCAGTGGATTTATTGCCTTATTGTACCACCTGTCTCAATGGCTAAAATTTTAATTTTTAAAAAAATCCTCACCTGAGGACATTTTTTCATTGCTTTTAGAGAGAGAGGAAGGGAGAGAAAAACAGCAATGTGAGAAACATCAATTGGTCGCCTCCTTTGCACGTCCAGACACGGGATCAAATCTCAACCTAGGTATGTGCCCTGACATGGAATCAAACCCACAACCTTTCATTTACAGGATGATGCTCCAACCCACTGAGCCACACCAGCTCGTGGCTAAAATTTTAAAAGCAAAACCATCAGGTCTCTGGTTATATCTAATATTAGTGTATATATATTTACCTCCAGAGAATATTACTAGAATTGGTTTGCAAAGAGCTCTGTTTAATCAGCTTAAAGGAATTAAATGTTTATATAAAAATCCTCAAAAATATAATAGAGCACTGGCTGGTGTGGCTCAGTGGATTGAGTGCAGGCCTGCAAACTGAAAGGCTGCCAGTTTGATTCCCAGTCAGGGCACATGCCTGGGTTGCCAGCCAGGTCCCATTTGAGGTGTGGGGGAGGCAATTGATCAATGTATCTCTCATGCAACAATGTGTCTTTCCCCCTCTTTCTCCCTCTCTTCCCTTCTCTCTGAAAACAAATAAAATCTAAAAAATATATAATAGAAAGCTAACCCAAATGCTTTCCAGGATCATGTGATATGAGTAAACATTTGATCTTAAGGCTGGTTTGAGATTGGTTTGGTTATATAGGCATGTCCTTATATCATCTTTAAGTATAATACTTTTATTCTGCCTGGGCTTATTTCGCCAAGTAAGTTCGTGTTTTCTCTGTTGCAAAATTTGCCAGCAATAAAAAAACTCAGTATGATTAAATTTCATAAATAACCTAAACCTAATTGTTGAGAACAAGTAAAATAGATAGATGTAGATGGGTAAAAACTTTTTTAGGTAAACTTGTCAGCAATATTTGCTTTATGACAAGTCTACTTAAACAGGTTTCCAAAATCTTTTGGTAACTTGAAACCTTAGAGTTCTGCCAAGTTGAATGATGAGTCAGGCTAAATCCACTGAATAGGTAAATCATTTCCAAATATGATAATATACTAAAACATTGTTAAGTAAGGCTAAGTTTATCTACCCTTGACTTCTTATTACAGATAAACTAAAAGATACATTTTGGACCTGTTAATAAGGCAGACTTGAGAACTTCATGCTGAACATAACGGGGGGGCTAAGAGCACAGAGCACAGAGCACAGACTTATGGTGGTGGTGGGGGAAGCGCAGAGCTGGGGGAGAGGGGTCAAACCCCAGCCCTGCTTCTGTTGGCTGTTTAACTTCTCTGAACTTCGACTTTTCCATGTGTAAGAGATTTAAATGAAATCATTTATGAAGACATTTTGACATCCAAAAGATTCACTACTAGTGCCGCTATTACAGCTATTTGTATTACCGTTAGCACTATTACCACAACCACCACCGATGCCCCCACCGATATGTGATAGAGTTAGGGTTTGACCTCACCCGTTCTGTGTTCACCTCTAAGCCTAAATCATGTATCCAGATTTTGTTGGGCAAGGAGGGCAATACAAAATGGAAGAAACAAGCAAAGTCACGGGTAGGAAAAGATTTGAGCACAGTGTAGGCACATACCATAGACCCAAAAGATGTCACCACAACCGCTGCTGTTACTGCTACTGCAGCTTGTTCTTGTAAATGGTCGGTTAGAATTAGAAGTCCCCAGCTCTACATCCACCTCTATGCCTAACTCATGACTCAATTCCAGATTTGGAAGAGGGGGATAGGTAGAAAACGAAACAAAGAAGGAACATTATTTTTATAAAGAGTAGTTTAAAAAGAACTTTCTGAATCAACACATGCCCTCTCTTAGAAGGAGAGTAGTGGAGAGATGAAATGTTTTCCCTGCCTAGTAAGTCGCTGACTTTTAGGCTGGTCTCACTCATCCTATGACTAATTCAGCCCTCCCATCATAAACATGCACATTCATTTTCCTCCCCATGTGACTTCCCCACTAGCCTACTCTTTTATGCCACACTCAACTTTACTATGTGATAAGACTATTCTCAGGAATGGAAATTCCCTCTCTAGGACACTATGATGTTACATAAATTTAAATGACCTAAAATAAAAATATGTTACATTGCAAATTTTACCACAAAAAGCATAGTGGCATCTTGCAACAAGCCACAGAAGAAAACAGCAAATGACACTCTATGTGTTTTTCTTCAAAATGAAATTCTGTCAAATAGTTTAGACACACATCTAATATATCTATAGTTGCTAAATTTCGCTCTTTCCGAGACCCCACAGGGTTTACCTTCCTAGTCTCCCAATATAGGATTTGTAGTCAATACCTCTGAGCCCTGTAAGACCCCTCTCTTTGAAGGTCTAGTCATGTGCTGAGCACCTAGCATATGCCAGATGCTGTATTAGGCTTTGGGAGGGGAAAAAAGACACCCTTCTGTCCATCAAGGAATTCAAAATTGAAAGAGGACAAAAGAAGGTGGCAGCTCTCTGGTGAGAACATGTTCTAGCTCTTTGTGTAATAGAACAGTCAAGAAAACAAACCAACTTAGTGGGGGGAAAATCCCACAAAAAAAATCACAACTATAGTTGTCACAGGAGTGGTCTCCTGCCCTGGCTGGTGTAGCTCAGTGGATTGAGCGCGGGTCTATGAACCAAGGGATAGCAGGTTCAATTCCCAGTCAGGGCACATGCCTGGCTTGCAGGCCAGGTCCCCAGTGGGGGCCATATGAGAGGCACCCACACATAGATGTTTCTCTCCCTCTCTCCTTCCGTTCCTCTCTCTCTAAAAATAAATAAATAAAAATATTAAAAAAAGAGTGGTCTCCTTCCAGCTATGAATCAAATTAGTTTTACCAAATTTACTGTTTATTAGTCCCTGGCCCCTAATGGCTGCTTAATAAGTGTGTTGAATAAAGAAACGAGAGAAAGCGGAAATCCGTCCCTGAGCCTTATGAGGTCTCTAAGTATAATGAGACACCTGGGGCCAAGGCAGTGTTTCCTGCCAAAACAAGCACAGAACTTCAATTCTACTCATTCTCGATGTTGGCTATTGGAACCAAATGGTTGCACAACCATATCCATGGTGACTACACCTGAGCCCTGCCCAGGACCCGCCCAAGTCACAAGATGATCAAATCATCAGTACTTATTCAAAGGCAAAGTTTTTCACATATTGCAAAACCAAGCTGTAAGTATATTTTTCTCAATGAAGAATCATGTATGACCATAATCTGAGCTGACATTTGAGTGATAGGTGGGTAAGTGGCCTTTTCCAGCATCCCATCTTCCCTTCAATGTACTCTAGGCAGCCAGGGAGCCAAGGCAAGGAGTCAGGACAGGCTTATGAGTGCTCCAGACCTGGACTTGAATCCTAGTTCTACCAGTTACTCTGGTACCTTGGGCACCATCCCCAGGAGGGTCTAATTAACTGTGTAAAGGAGCTTAATAACACTAGCGGTTGTTATAAGGGTTTTAAGGGTAAAATGAGATAATGCTGGGAAAGTTCTTTCCGTAATACCTTATACAGTTCCAATTACAATACATTCCAAGCCTTTGTTTTTTCTTTAACATTCAACTTAATGGGGGAAAAAAAACCAAAGTTACCAAATGAGAGAAGGAAGTTGACTGTTTAAGCTGCAACTTTTGTCTTATAAAGAAATGGCCCCTCCTTAAAACCTGTTACAGTAATTATCTTTCCAAGAAGTTGTTACTCTGTAATCTGAGTAACCACGTGCCAACCGCAGTTCACTTTCCTATGGGACAAGTTGGAAATTTTCCTTTAGTACAAAGCATATTCATTCATAGGTTGCCAAGAGTAATTCTTTGACAACTGGAGGAAGAAGTGAATATGTTCTAAAGTTGCAGGCCTACTACGAAAATAGAAGAAATTAAATAATCAAACATACCCAAGTTAGAAAGCTTTAAGATTTTTTGACAGGTAAAGATAACCAGAATTAAAATTCAGCTGACCTATACAGAGAAATAAAATCTATTCAGTATGTGTAAAGTGCTCCCTGTAGACAAAACAAATATTTGTTGTGTTGACCAAGATGTTTTAAAGAATACAAAGATGAAATAGACTTAAAAGGAGTTCCCTTCTCTCAAGTACAGCAGGTATAGAATTATAGCTCAAAGCAAGTAGTAAGAGCTACTAAGAGACATAAGAAAAGTGCTATAGAAAGGGGGAGGAATTCTAAGGGGTTGAGGAAGACTACTAAGATGGTAGTTGAGCCACTATTTGGAGGCAGAGTAGAATTTCAAGAAGGCATGGGGCATAGAGGAGGAGGCATTTCCATTGGATGAAAGACCATGAATAAAGAAAACTTGTGTCCTTTATGAGAGAAAGGTGAGAAGCTTGGAGAGGTTATGGGTCTTTTGAAAGTTGAAGTGGATATACAAATTGAATGAGCAATGTCCAGGAAATTATTTAAATACCTTTAACTTTATAAGCTTCCTTATGACAGTTCTTATCTACTGTAGTCTTGGTGAGAAAGCAAGCAATTATTTTTGAGTCATAATGACAACGTGGAACAATGTGATTGCGACAATCACCTTGGGATTGAAGCACTTATTCAGCAAATCTATTATCTGCATTTGGCAGGGAGTGGTTTAACAAGCCCTTCCCTTATAACCAAAGGAAAAAAGACTTTGCTGAACCACTTCTCAGTTTTTCTTGGCTTTGCAGAGGATCTTTACTTACTTTATTTACCTGTGAAGCATTCTTTAGTTGTTTCTTAAGGAGCAGAAACTTTACTGATCGACTTTTACACATCATACTATAAGCAAGATGGGAATCTCCTGATTTTGCACCTTAGCTTCCTCATTGAGATCATGCCATACAGCGCCCATTAAACAGAAACCAACTTTCGATGGCTCATGTCGTTCATATCACCTACTGAACAACTGATTGCGAGAATATGAAGTTGACTTATTCTTTCCCTACCAGTGTGGAAAGACATCTCTTGGGCAACAGAATCTGAGGGGCCAGGAACAACCTGCAGTGGATAAAGAAGATCGCTGGGCCATGTGATGAGCAAGAGTAAAGAGTTGAAAGAAGACAAGCATGCCCTGGCTGGTGTAGCTCAGTGGATTGAGTGCTGGCCGGTGAATCAAAGGGTTGCCAGTTCAATTCCCAGGCAGGGCACTGGCCTGGGTTGCAGGTCAGGTCCCCAGTAGGGGGCGCATGAGAGGCAACCATACACTGATGTTTCTCTCCCTCTCTCCCTCCCTTCCCCTCTGTCTATAAAAATAAATAAAATCTTAAAAAAAAAAGAGGAAGAGACAAGCACAGTTAGGCTGGCTCCTAAAAAGTATATAAAGTTATAAAACATTTTACAGGCTTTCATAGAAGGCAATGGCTGTATAAATTTGAAAACAATCACCATGTTTGATTTGCCGCATGGGGCTTTCTGAAGTAGTTGCTAACATTCAAGAATAGGAAGCTTTCACTGAAAAATCAATAGGACTACCTTTTCTTAAACAATTTGAAGATCTGGCAACACTGGGCTTATCAAATATAGACTATTCCATTGGACTGGGTGTGCCGTCTCCAGTCCTGCCCCCTAACCTCTACCTGCCTGGCCCCTGCAGGCATTTGCATGGGCAATTCTTGAATATGGCTTCAAAACTCAACTCACAAGTTAGTTAGCACTCATGTGTCTTAAAGGCCCTTTCTTAATTTTAAATACACTATGATGCCTGTATATATTAATCAAATCCAGTTAGGCAAACACTCTTACATGTGAATCAGGATTACTTTATAAGCATTTATGAAAATAAGACAAAGTGACACCTGCCCTGGGTGATCAAAAGATAAGCAATGTAAGAGATTGTAGAACTGTGTCTTGGCAGCTCAAAATAAGGTAATTCTTGAAATAAGATTCAAACTAAAATTGCACGGAAAGCTTTCCAGTGTAGGCAAGAGAGCAATATGAAAATAAAGGCGCAAATGAAGGTTTTAGTCAAGTGGTCAGCTAAACAGAAGTTTGGAACGACATGTACACTGTATGTATAATGTACACATATAATATACATCCGCATATATACATACTAAATAATGCACGAAAATGTGATTTGAGGTAAAGTAATGAAGATGGAGCTAAATAATCATTAAATATTCACACCAACTTGCCAGGTTAGTCTAATGTCCATCGAAGTATGGGCTCTTAACCAACAACCGTTCATTTAAATTATTTTAAAATTATCTTACTGAACTCAGAGGTAGTTCGATCACTTTAAGATTCTTAGTGGAAAGTCACTTACATAGCACTCTGGTACAGTAAATAAAAAGAGAAGCAGATTTTCCCTGTCACTTTACGCTGTGAAGCATGACGTGTTTGTAATAGGCAAAGTATGAGAACTGAAATTTGCGAGTCTAACGTGAAGATTCTGGTAAAGGCAAGGTACTGTCTTTCCTAGTGGGTTCTGCGTCTCCCCCCCCCACTCCCCGGTAGCATTCTATCTTTACAATTTCTGTGAGAAAGGATGACAACGCATCATCACGCTAATACTATATTTGTTCTACTGCTCCAAAGGACGTTGTTAGGCTCTCACAGCCGTGACACAGCTTTCCCCCCATCCAAGGACGTCCTGTACCCCGCAGGCCAAATGCTCAAGGGGAAGACCGCAGCAGCGGTCAATGTGACCACCTGTCCCTGGCTGCAGGCGGGCGGCTCCGCACGGATGCTCGCCGATCCCTAGTTTCTTTTGGAGGAGGAGTCCCCCATTAGTAGGTGACCCGGCTCCGCCACCGAGGCCGGGGCGGCTCAGCTCGGCCGCCGGGGTCTCGAGAAGCCGAGGTCCCCAGGCCCAGGCGGGGAAGCTCCAGCGTGGCAGGTCCTGTTCTGGGGGCCCTTGGCCTCCTTCCCTTGCCTGGAGGCAGGGAGCCCCGGGGGCCGAGGGAGGCGCGGGATGGGGAAGCGACACCCAGCGCAGGCGTCCCGGGGCTCCCGACCAGGTTCAGCTCCTCAAATGTCACCCGGGGCTCACCAAAAAGCGCGTCGAGCTGGTGCCCTGGTCCACTGCCCCCACCAACGGCCCCAAAACTGCTTTCTTCGTGGCTGCCATGAAACCAGCTTCGGGTCGGCAGGAGATCGTGGCCGGTTTCCCGGGTGACGGCGGCCAGCGGAGGAGGGGAAGGCAGCGTGTGACCGCAAAATGATCAGTCGGTGCTCTAGACAGCCCCTTTACCCGCGCGGAGTCTTCTCACTCCGCCCCTCCGGCCCAAGCCCGTCCCCAAACGCGTTCCCCAGGACTCCAGAGGCGTGGCGGCAGGGGCGCTGTCTAGCAGACCGGCCAATTGGCAAACGCAGAAAGACAGTGCACGTCCGGACAATCAGAGGGCTCTGGGACGTCACGGGGGCGGGGCCTGGGCGCGGCGGGGGCGGTGGCCCGCGCGGTAGGTCACGTGGGACCCGGCGGCGGCTGAGCCAACCTGCGGCGGGGCCGGGAGCGGAGGCGGGTTCTGCCCATTGGCAGGGAGGGCCACTAACCCGCTGCAAGGGCACGGCTCCACCAGCGCCTTCCGCGCCCTGGGCCTACTGCCTGCGAATGGGTCCCAAAGTGCAGAACTGCTTGTTTCTCTGAGGATCTGTGCTCTGTGCGGAGCGAATCGGTCTTTGGACCCGAGCTACCCGCCCGGCATTCCCGCGCTCCCGATGCCCCGCCCACCTTGCCAGCTCCTGGCCCTTGGTAACGATAATAATCCCCTCTACAGGGACTGACCCCAAGTAGTGTCACCTCCAGAGGCAGCGCTAATCCCTCATCTTTGTTGGCTTTTAAGGGACAGGGGACGCGGAAGTTCTTTTGATTTACCGTTTGAAGGAAGCTCTCAAAATTAACCTTCCCAGGTCCCTCAATTGACTATCCAGGCAGAAAGCACCTTCCTGTCCCGATGCGCCCACCCTTCCTCCTCTCTTGACCTCACTCCGGTGCACCCTCCGTCACACGCCATTTCCTCTCCCTCTTTTAACTACTTTGGTTGACAAACGCAGAGAAAAGGGGCTCTCACTTGACCTTGAATTTACCTTGCCAAGCTCCTTTCCGGTCTTGTGTTTCAGGAGCTTTCAAACTTTGGACCAAGGCCCACTGTAGGAAATAGTTTATAAAGGAGCCCCAGGCGTGTGTCCACGTGCATTTATTTATAGTATATTTTACGGTTACATATACAAAAATACATCTTATATATATATTTATGTGAGGGAGGAAGAAACTTTTCTCTATCCTGGGTTCTTTACGCTGGTCTAATGATAAAGTCCACATGAGACAGAGTAACAAGAGAAAATAACTACATTTAATTGCATACGTATTGATAGGAACCCCACATGAATGACCGAGTCAGAGACATACATGCATGAGAGGTTCAGAGACAGAAAGGGAAAATGAGGTATATATGGCATTCTGGGTTAAGTTTGACAGGAGTCACCTGAGGCGTCAGAGGGGAGGAAGGTCATTCTCAGGATGATAAGAAGAGTAGATGTTGTGTAATTAGAAATTTGCCCTACCCTATAGATAGGTCATAAAAAGTAATTTCTGATAATTCATAAGGGACAAAACCCCCAATCTGAATTATTTAAGGGAGAGGTAAATTATTCTCCTGAGCTAGCAGGGTCTCCATTGCCTACAGCCAAAAATAAGTCACATGTCAGAGGAAGACAAATACCATATGGTTTCATTTATATGTGGAATCTCAAAAAAATGAACAAACAAAACAAAAACACTCACAGAAACAGAGATCAAATTGATGGTTGCCAGAGGGGAGGGTGAAAGGGGGGTGGAGGGATGGGTGAAAAAGGTTAAGAGGAATATAATCAATAATATCATGATAAATTTGCACACTGATAGATGATTACTAGACTTAGTAGGGTGATCACATTGTAAGGTATATAAATGTCAAATCACTATATTGTACAGCTGAATCATGATATCATATACCAACTATACTTATATAAAAGTAAATAAAGTTTAATGAACAAAGTATTTTTTTCAATTAAAAATAAATAAAAGTTGTTCACCCCTGGCTGGTGTGGCTCAGTGGATTGAGTGCCAGACTGCAAACCAAAGGTTGCTTGTTCAATTCCCGGTGGGTCGGGGCACATGCCTGGGTTTCAGGCCAGTCCCCAGTGGGGAGTGTGGGAGAGGCAAGCACACATTGATGTTTCTCTCCATCTCTCCCTCCTTTCTCCCCCTCTCTAAAAATAAATAAATAAAATCTTAAAAAAAATTGTAATTCACATGCCAAAGTGTCACACTTGGGGGAAGATTGTCCTGAACCTCTTCATTCACGACTGTTTCCAAAACAATATTTATTCTTCCATGTTATGCATTCCACATTGTTTTACTCTACTGCATAGCATTTTTAAAAAATGCTGGTGGAAAACCACTACATTGATTTTGTAAGCCGCTATGCTTTCTGTCAATTTCTAAAGCACTCTACTATTCCCACTCTCTCACTTTTTTTCCATCCGTTTCCCCAATCTTTCAGTGTTCTGAAACATCAGTTCTTTTTCCCCTCTAGCCTTACTCTATACGCTACCTCATCTGTCCATCTCTGTGTTTATAGTTTTACCACACTTGCTCTGGAAGTAAATTTTCCTAGACTCTGTTTAAAAATCAGATTCTGGTGTTTCAGATGAGGCCTGCTTATGGAGATGCTGCATTTGATAACTACTGATAAGCTGGCTTGCTTTAGGACAGGGATACAGATGAATTGGTATTTCGGAATTTCCTGGAAGAGGAAAAAAAGACGGGCTTGTAAAGGAGCTAGGCTAATGTGCCTCTAAACACCACAAAAGGCATTAATTGAATGATGTGGATAAGGATTTCTGAGACTCTAGAAAGCCATCTAACTTACAACATTGATTTCATTAAAAAAAATTCCTGACCATGTTTGAACTTTCACACATTTTTGACTCTCAGATTCTAACAGGACAGCAAGTTATTTGTTTGGCAGTAGAGTGGGGTCAGAATTCAGACATTTCAGAATAACTTGGGCTAGATGTACATGAGAGATTCTCAAATATATTGACCCTGTGGTATTCACAATAGTCTGTATTCCACATGTTCATTTTTCACCAAAACAAAACTGGCAGGCCAAAATATTATTTGAGCTTTCAGGAATCACATACACCTAAGCTTCCCTTTAGAGATCAGGGAAGGTCAAAGGGAAGAGTCCTAAATGGGAAGAGTCTAACCCAGCCTACCTCACCTCCACACCCTAAATATTTATTCTGACTCTCATAGACCCATTTTTATTTTTTCCTTTTGGAATTATTCCCATTTATCTGCTCTTTCTCATTTCTTCAAGCCACATCTGCAGTCTGAAAATTCAAATTTAAATAACGGTAAAAATCAGTCAATAGATGTTCTTGTAACAGGGTTCAGCCAAGCGGGGGCCAAAATAGGGATTTGTAATGGGGTCTAGAACTCGGTGTCCAGGAAATATTAGAAAAAAATATATACGTAGGATGTCTTCACCCCCACAAGTCTGAGCTGGGGGATGGGACGCATGGAACAGGGCCATTGAGAGTTGTTTTGAATAGCAACAGTTTTGCAGATAACCTGTAGAACAGTCATTTAACATATCTATAACCTTTAACTGGTTTCATAGATATGTTAAACAGCTGTGGCCATGCTTTGAGGGGGGGGCGGGGGGGATGGGAGTGACTTCAACCCAGGATGTAACTGGGAGGCAACTCTCCCTGGTTACAGCACCTGTGTAAGAGCTTGGGGATGATTGGCTCCACACCACAAGGCCACACCTGCCCAGACTTACTATGGCAGCCCAGAGAAGGTTGAAAAATATGGGAATGCTGGCAGCTGTGGCCAATTGTGGGCGGAGTCAGAAATGGTGCAGCACAGGAAGATTGGCGCTGGGATTTAAACCCAGGTGCAGCAGCCATGTGGCATCTTTTTGGGACCACACAGCTTGGGCAGAGAAGAACCACAGACTTCTATTTCTTTTCTGAGATATGATATCCCAGACTGGGCAGAGGGGGAAGGAAGGACTGTGTGTTTGTGGGTATTCTAAAGGACTTTGGGATCTCAATGAAGACATTAAGTTATTACTCTTAAGTTTGCATAACTCTTTAAATAAATAATCCCTTTCCTTTTCAACAATCTCTGGCATTGAGAGATGTCTTTCCTTAGCGGTGGGCAAGGCGAACATAGTATGGGGTGGGGGACCCCCGGAGCACAAGGGTGGGTCCATTTGTTAATAGTATATTGTTCGCTCCCCCCCCCCAGGTCTGTTCTGTAACATTCTCACTTCATTTATCATGCTACCATTTAGACAGAGTTGGAAGTATCAATATGGTACCTGAGGCCAGAGAACTTGGGTGACTTGTCTAAGGCCAGCCAGCCCTTTGTGGCAGAACCAGAACTAGAATTTTGATCTCCTGACATCAAGCCTAGTGCACTTTCCAGCAGCCTGAGGGAATGGAAGGTGAGAAATATCAGGAAGGAAAATAGCTAAAGAGGAAGAAAGTAGGATGCTGGTCCACCTTGATCTCCCTGCCGCCCACCCCAGATCTGAAGGCAAAGCAGTGGAAGAAACATTGGATTGGAAAGCTAAGGTCTGATCGGCTCTTAGCTTTCCAATCCAACGGCCCTGCCATTCCATGTTTGATCTTCCTGACCTTAAGTAACTCATTTACTCCCATGGCTTCCTTTTGCTCATTGGTAAAATGGGGAAAATGTCTCTGATGTGGGTTGGTTAATGTGACATAATGCCTGTGAAATCACTATACAAGCAGCATGGTTAATCATGAAAGGCAAGATGCATTCTCACTGGGAAGTCTGTTTTCACCAAAGAAAGCCAAAGGTGAAGATCAAGGTCTTTCATGCAAATAATTTAAGTAGCTTAGCTTGACTCATCTGAAGCTCACTCTGATGATTTCTGACTGGCAGAGCAAGAAATCAATGTTAATCCTTATTTACTTCTCTGGCTTTTCCTGTTCTTTGTTAATTTACACAACATAATTTATATAAGAAGGAAGACTACGTTTCCCTAAAGAATCCTTTTTGTGTGTGTGGAAGAGTAACACTTCTTGGTCTTCTTATATTTGCCTGACTTATTCTGTCTAGTCTAGTCTATTTGGTAAATTAGCCTTTCCTTAAACTCTCTTTGCTATGCTAATGACAACTTGGCTATGGATTGATATGAATGTGGGCAGTATAACATGGAAAGTTAGTGCTGGAAAGATAACAATAAAGAGCACAGGCACTTCTTTATGGGATTGGGATGATTTAGCCAGATATAAGAAGTGACTTGCTCAAGGTAGCAGAATGAGTTAAAGACAAATTAAGAATTTAAATATACTTGATAAAAATAGCCAAGTTCCCCACACACACATGCAAACTGGAGAATCTACTCACATGCATGTTAAAAATAGCCTCCCTCCCTCCCCGCCCCACATTCGAACTGGAGAATCTACTCACATGCATGTTAAAAAATCTCAGTGTAACTAAATTATGTATCACTTCATGCAATGTTGCAGTTGTAACAGACTACAGCAATGATTCTCAAACTTCTCCTACATCAGAACCACCTAGAGTACTTGTTAAAACCTGGTTGCTGGGCCCTAACCCCAGACATTTTGGTTTAGCAGGTGAGATCTGACAATTTACATTTCTAACAAGTTCTGAGGTGATGCTCATACTGATGGTACAGGGACTGCACTTTGAGAACCACTGGTCTATTGTTCCACAGGAATCTCTATTTTCCTAGGTGTGGATGAGAAGGGGCCACATTCTAACAAGCTCAGAGGCCTGAAGGAACCACATAGGATGGTCTGAAATGAAAACTTTTTAACGAAAGCAGTTCATGGTGTGGAGTCTTGTCCTAGGGCAGTATTTTTCTCTAACAAAGGTCAATCTTCAAGTGGAAACACACCGTCTCCACTTTAAATGAGTCTGTCTGTTGTCTCTTTGCATCTAGGATAACATACCTGATAAACAAGCCTTTGAAATATCAAAGTAGTTTCCTACCCCACCCCACCATCTCTCAACAGAACATTCCCACCAGAGCAGCAACCACAAATCCCCTTATTGTCATCGTTATCATGTTCATTGTGGCTGTTAACTATCTTGTACCCACCTATTTAAAAGAAGTATGTGCCGATCATTTTGCTTTCTATCCAATCCCAGAGGTTCCCCCTCTACCTTTGCTTTCTTCTGCTTCCCTAATCTATCACCAATGGAGTTCATGTAACCCACTTCTGCCTCCTTTCGATTGTAACGTTATAAAATTCTGTGCAAAACTGCCATTTCCGGAACAGTTTTTCAATCCATTGAGGTTTTGCTTCCTGGCAATTGTCGTCCATTTGGCTTAAATAAACTCATAAAAATTCTTGCAGGTTTGGACATTTATAATGTTGACATAGGAGTTGACAAAACTGAGTGGTAAGAGAAATCTGTCTTATGATTTGTGTTAGTGCTCTTTTCTCACAAATCTTAATTTTCTGCTAACAATCAAGTAATCCACTTAGAATACTGATTAAGAAAGGTTTGCCCGGCTGGTGTGGCTCAGTGGATTGAGCGCGGGCTGGGAACCAGGCGGTCCCGGTTCGATTCCCAGTTGGGGCACATGCCTGGGTTGCAGGCCAGGTCCCTGTGAGGGCCATGTGAGAGGCAACCATACATTGCTCTTTCTCCCTTCCTTCTCCTCTCTCTAAAAATAAAATAAATAAATAAAATCTTTAAAAAAAAAAAAAAAGAAAGGTTTAAGGCACACCCTTTCAAATATTTGTCTGTCAGAGTCACCTAGGGTACTTGTTAAGGATGCAGATTCCTGCTACTTTCTCCCTACCCCAACCTCTCAAATGCAAGGAGCTAGGCTCCCTAATGCCAAGGATTTTGCCTGGACCATCATTGTATCCCTAGGGTCTGGGTGTTCTATAAGTAATCAAATGAATGAATGAATGTGATAGACTTACATAAGTGACTCATGATGAGTCATGCTTTCTGGTAATAATGTCCTTGTGTTGTACCCTCCCACATTTTTTGGATTGTTTTAATGTTTTATTGTAGGCTTTGCTGCTGGATGCAAAATAAAGGCACACAGCTGTCACAAGTAGGGCTGTACCTACAAAATCTTAAGCTGTAAAAACCATTTCAAAATATAAACTTAATTTTTGGTATACATTGTGTCAAAGGCTGCGCATACGAATCCTTTTGGTACAAAACACTAAAATGTCCCTTGAAAAGCAGACAAAACCTATCCATTACCTTACACACATTCCCATCTCCTAGTAACTGCTTTACCTGGTCTAGCCTCAACCACCCTTATTAGTCACAACCCAACGTCTGTCCCTTTGTGAATGCAGAGAAGACTGGGCTTGTGCCACATAACTTCCATGGACAATGGGAAGGCTTGATATGTGCTTGTACAAAAGTGGGTCTTTCCCTATTGGAACCCAGCTGCAGTGCTATAAGAAAGCCAATCGAATCTACTAGCAGATAAGAAGCCCTGTGGAGGAGAACAACGGCACTCTAGCTGACCAACACCAACTTCTGGATATGTGAATGAGACCATCTTGGATAGATCAACCCCAGGAGAGCTCCCATTGATTGTAGCTGCTAAATGGGTGGCTTAGTTGAATGAGTGACCTTAGCCAATCTCACCTAGATCACAGGGAAACCACCCAGTTGAGCCCAGCTTGTCCATAGGGTCATGAGAAACAATAAATGATTGTCGTTTCCGGCCACTTGAAGTGGTTTGTTATGCAGCAACAAATAAATGACACCATGAGTACATTTTGGTGTGATCTCTATTCCTCATGGAATTAAATTCGTGGTCATCTTTGGTTACAACCAAGACATTGGGACTTTTGGGAAAATCAAAATATGAGCATCTAGAACTTTTCTCATTTTTCAAACATGTTTGGAAACTTGCAGCTGATGCAAGTTGAGAGGTTTACAAGGTTCTGGGGCTTGGAAGATATCTGAAAGGCCTTAAGGTCTTATTAAGGGCAAAGTGGTACTTAAGGCAGGACCATTGTCACTGGCTGTTTTTATTTCCTTCCTTCAGCATCCCTTTGGCTTTCTAATCTCACATTTCTCTTATTTTCATCATGCTTTCTCTTTTGTGGGCTTGGCTTTTTAAAAAAGATTTTATTTATTTATTTATTTTTAGAGAGAGGGGAAGGGAGGGAGAAAGAGAGGAAGAGAAACAGCAATGTATGGTTGCCTCTCACACACCCCCTACTGGGGATCTGGCCCGCAACCCAAGCATGTGCCCTGACTGGAAATTGAACCAGCGACCCGTTGGTTTGCAGGCTGGTGCTTAGGCCAGTGCTCAATCCACTGATCTATATCACCCAGGGCATGTGGGCTTGTTTGTTTTGTCTTTCTCTTTTAACATGCCTCTAAGCCTCCAGTGGCTAATAGCAGAGACACAAAGTTGTATGTTTCTTTTTATTTTCTGTCTTTTGTTATTGTATATAGGGATATATAAAAATAGGGACTCCAGACCGGTGTGGCTCCGTGGGTTGGATGTCATCCCACAAACTGGAAGGTCACTGGTTTGATTCACAGTCGGGGCACATGCCTAGGTTGCGGGTTCATCCCCAATTGATGGCGTGTATAAGAGGCAACCAATCAATGTTTCTCTCTCACATTGATGTTTACCTCCTTCTCTTTCTCCCTTCTTTCTTCTCTCTCTCTTTAAAAAAAAGAACTCAGTAAAATCCAACCTACAATGAATCAACAGTACACTTTTTGCAAATATACTATAAATATATAAACTTTATATGTATAGATAACTAAGCCATCACTGAAACATCAAAAGCTAGTGAGGACGTTGAGCAACAGGAACTTTCTGTCACTGCTGCTTGGAATGCAGAATGCTTCAGCCACTTTGGAAGACATTTTGGCAGTTTCTTACAAAGCTAAACATACTTTTACCATACAATGCAGCAATTGCAGTCCTCAGTATTTACCCACAAAATTTGAAAATTTATGTTTACACCAAACTTGCACCAGATGTTTAGAGCACCTTTTTTTAAAAAAAAATTACCAAAGTTGGAAGCCACCAAGATGTCTTTCAGTTGGTCAATGGATGCATAAACTGTGGCACATGTAGACAATGACATATTCAGTGCTAAAAAGAAATGAGCTATCAAGCCATGAAAAAGCATGGAGGAATCTTAAATGTATATTGCAAAGTGAATGAAGGCAATCTGAAAAGGCTACACACTATGTCATTCCAACTATGACATTCTAAAAAGGCCAAAACTATGGAGACAGTACAAAGATCAGTGCTTGCCAGGGGATGTTTTGGAGTGGGAGCCGGGAAGACTTGGTGGAGCACAGAGGATTTTCAGGGCAGTGAAACTACTCTGTGTTGATACCACAAAGGTAGATATATGTCATTATACATTTGTCTAAACCCATAGAATGCACACACTAAAAATGTACCCTACTGTTAACTGTGGACTCTAGGCGATAATGATGTGTCAATCAATGTAGGTTCATCAGCTGTAATGAATGTACCACTCTGATGGTGGATGTTGAGAGTGGCAGAGACTGCAGGTATTGGGGTAGGGGTCGTATGGGGATTCTCCGACCTTTCCATTCAATTTTGCTGTGAACCTGAAACTACTCTAAAAAATGAAATCTATTTTTAAAAACTGTTGAGACAATTTTGATAGATTTGGATGGATCTGTTCCCTACTTATTGTGCTCAGTTGACTGCACATACTGGGCCTTCATGGCCTTGGTGGAAATATGACCACTCTCCCTCCCATGGCCATTTTGAGTCTCTGGTCTCGATGTCCTTTCCTTTTGACCACATTGCTTTCATTGGTATATTTCCTTGCACTATGATGAAATAAATTTTATTAGAATTCTTTTCAGTTGTATTTAAAACGGCTTATGAATGTCATACTTTTTAAAGCTAAGTCTATTTTAAATATTTTTAAAATAAAATAGTTTGTAATATAGCTTGTAAAAAAATTGGCACAACATGAAATCACAAACTTATAGGGAATAGGGGTGTATTTTTTGTCCTTTTAAAAACAGTTGATTCCAAAAATTCCTGCTCTTTAGGGAAATTTTATGTATGCTTTGTACTAACATTTTCAAATATACTTTAACTTCTCTACTTCCCTTCATGCCCATTTCCCTAATTGCTGGTGAATGACTCTACAGTCTACGAGTGGAAAATTTTTCTTCGTAGTTTGTGTCTGTCTGGCTGCCTGGAAATGATGGTGGTGTCACAATTGTTGGTTGGTAGTTAGGCAACATAGCAAGAGGGAACATGTTAAAGGGGAAATGACTTCTACTGGTAAATTAGTAGTTGTACAATGAAGAAACCATGTTTGTATGACTCTCACGACTCCCTCTTCTCTTGGATGGGGTGATATGACCTCTCTGTCTATTGGAGAAAATTGGCTTTGATGTAGTGCTTATGACTAGACATTTTGGAATGCCTGCGTACCTCACAGGTATGACAAAGTCCCTATTGCTTTGACCTTGGGAAATCTCTAGTCTACCAATCCCATGTCTATGGACACCCAGACTGGCACATGTGTTCAGGAAAAAGGAACAGAGTGATGATTTTTAACTTATGATTCAAGGCTCTGTAGTTTTGAAGCTTAAAGGAACAAGCCCCATTTCAAGTAAGGGTTTGGTACCTACTGCGGGACCCCCAGTGAATTGCTTTTTAAAAAAATCCTCACCCAAGGACATGCTTATTGATTTTTAGAGGGAAGGGAAGGGAGGGAGGGAGAGAGGGAGAGAAACATCGATGTAAGAGAGAAACATGGATCAGCTGCCTCTAGCAAGTGCCTGGACTGGAGACCGAATTCGCAACTAGGCATATACCCTGACTGGGAATCAAACTTGAGGCATTTCAGTTCAAGGAATGATGCTCCAACCAACTGAGCCACACCAGCCAGCCCCCCTCTCCCCCAACACAGAGTAAAGTATTTATCAGCAAAATAGATTTGCTCCCGATAATTATGTTTATTATTTAGGAACCTTTCTGCTATCAAGTATGAGAGAGCTTGTTATAAGGATTGTATTCGGGACAGACTTTATTTTCATTCATTTTTTTTTAAAGATTTTATTTATTTACCTTCAGAGAGAGGAGAAGGGAGGGAGAAAGAGCAATGTATGGTTGCTTCTCACATGTCCCTCACTGGGGACCTGGCCTGCAACCCAGGCATGTGCCCCGACTGGGAATCGAACTGGGACCCTCTGGTTCCCAGCCCATGCTCAATCCACTGAGCTACACCAGCCGGGCAGTATTTTCATTCATTTTTTATTTTCTCCATTAGTTCTACTGAAATCCTTTTTTTCTAAAAGAGGAGAGGCAGATTATATATTCCAACAAGAGTGAAAATACTACAGGTACTCATTGTATATTTTATAACTATTTAGACCAGCATTTCTATGGCCTTAGAGTCATGAGTCTTTGAATTAAAGTCTGTAGTCTTCCAAAGGTATGTAGGTCAAGTTACAGCAAACTAAAGGTTTTCTTAGACCCACTCCCTTACAGATACCACTCCCTTGGCCTTTGGCCTTTGCTCACAGAGTCTTCTTTACTAGTACTCTTTTCTCCCACCGTCCACTGTACTTTGTGGTATCTTGTTGCAATAATGGCTTTCCATGTGTTCACTCCTCCCTGCATCCAAGCCCTTGCTAAGTCTTCATCACCCTGGGTCTACACCTGAGCAGGTGACTTATTTTGCCTAAGGGAGCAATAGTAACTATGACGTGAGCAGAAACTTAAAACGAGCTTCTTCATTTGGGCTATAGACCATTTGCTGCTCCTGTGGCAATCCTGAAACCACCATGTGGAGGAGCCTGGGCTAGCTTTTTGGAGGATGAGAGACCCCATGGAACACAGGTGCATCATTGCAAGCAAGGCCCTACTAGAAAAAGCAGCTTAACAATCACCAGACATGTGAGCGAGGCTATCTCAGACCATCTAACCCCAGCCCAGCCAGCCAAGACCAGAAGAGCCATCACAGATATACCAAATATACTCGACAACACAATCCACAGAATCATGAGCTAAATAAGATATGTTATTGTTCTAATCCCCTAAGTTTCAAATGGTTTGTTATGCAGGAAAAGCTATGTGATACCAGTTACACAACTGGTTGCTCATCTTTCCTTTTCTTCCATTATTGAAAATATAGTAGTCCAGTTCTTTAGTTACAAGGAACCAAAACCACTTAAGTTAGCTAAAAACAAAATTCTGTGTGTGTGTGTGCATGTTCACATGCTGAGTGGGAGGTAAGGGATGGTTTGAATGACAAAACAAACAATTTATTAGACAGAAGACCTGAGACCTGCAGCTCAGTGAGGCTTCATTTTTTTTTCCATTTTTTAGTTCTGATTTTTAAAAAAGATTTTATTTACTTATGTGTACAGAGAGGGGAAAGGAGGGAGAGACATCAATGTGTGGTTGCCTCTTGCATGCCCCCTACTGGGGACCTGGCCTGCAACCTCAGGTATGTGACCTGACTGGGAATCAAGCCAGCAACCCTTTGGTTCTCAGGCCAGTGCTCAATCCACTGAGCCACACTAGCCAGGGCTAGGCTTCACATTTGCTGGTATTGGTAAGTCTCTGAGAACTGAGTCTACTCTAACCATTTGTGTGTGTGTGTCTAGGATTCTGAAACTCTTTGAACATCTGTTCTCCTTTCCTACTTCACTCCGAAGACTGGCTTTCTGTTTATTCATCAAGTTGCACAGGGTTCCAAATGACACCTTAGTCTCTAAGTCTATAAGACTCTATCCCTTATCGATTACAACCTGTTCTAAACACAAACCCTCAAAGAGAAGATTTGATTGGCTCAATTCATTTGCTACGCTTGAATCAAAAGATGACCTCCATCTGGACAGCAGACGTAACACAGGACAGATGAGTGAGCAAGAAGACTTAGTGCATTTACTGGTTGGCTGGAGTTCTGCTGATCTAGGCTGGGCTCAGATGAGTGTCCCTGCCTCAGGCTATGGCAGCTAGGGTGTTTTTTTTCCCCCTTCAGGTTGTGTATTGGCTAGTGTGGCTCTGCTTCATATGTGTTATCATCATCCTTGGTGCAGTGATATAGCTGGTTCTTAGTCATCTTCATCTCGTGGTGACGGTGAAAGTACAAGAGAACAAATGGAAACACACAAGGCCTATTAAGGGCTGGGCTAGAAATCATCACACTGGCACTTCTCTCTAGATACCATTCACTGAAACAAGTTACATGGCCAAGCCTCAAGTCAAGGGGCAGGGAAATCCACTCCACCCACGATGAGACCATGGCAAGCGTCTGCCCATAGGTAGGGCTGAAGAATTGGGGCCAGCAATGCAACCTAGCACAATTTCTTCCCCTTTTATGTCTTTTTTTTTAAAAAAAATAAGCATTACATATTATTTTTTAAAAACTGTTTTTGGAGAGGACAAAGAGAGAGAGAGAGAGAGAGAGAGAGAGAGAGAGAGATTTGTTGATCCACTTATTTATGCATTCACTGGTTGATTCTTATATGTTCCCTGACCAGGGATTAAACCTGCAACCTTGGCATGTTGGAATAGTGCTCTAACCAACTGAGCTCCCTGGCAAGGGCCTTCATGTGTTTGACACGCTCCTTTTTGGATGAGCAGAGATGGTAGTGTTATTGACTAATGTTGAGCAGCTGGAAGAGATGCGTCTAAGACTACAGGAACTAACTTATATATAGAAATGGCTTCTAAGATTGTCAAAATGATAGAGTTTAAAGGGACATGATGGATATGGGCTTGCTCTGGATCAATGTTATTATTCCAGGAGATCCAATCTGGCACTATAACTGCAATCACTAGGCCATAACATGTCCCAATAGTGGAGAGAGCCAGCCAGGTTGCTCTCCTGGCTGTACTCCCTGGAATGAGAAAACTGCTCAGCACATCAGGAAAGGAACACAGACATACAGTTATATATCTGGCCAACAGAAGAGGCCAGAGGCAAGGCGTCAGCACAACAGCAAGCACTGGCCCAAGACTAATAGAACAAGACTACTCCAGGTCCCAGAAGTTCTGCTTTGGTCAGGCTTGGCTAGGGCCAGAGATGAAAGCTTATTGAAGGTCCCCAGGGCCTGAGAAGAAAGAACAACCATGGACTGATTGTGCTAGCTCACAGTGCCTTTTCTGGCTTGTAAACTCACTGCTTCCCACCCCCTAATCCACCATACCACTTGTCTAAATGACTCAGTTGGCAATTCCTTATGTGTTGCCTTATCTGTTTCCTTAATTTGTCATGTGTGAATCATGTGCAAAGTCATATAGCTATTTTAGAGAATAAAATGCAGAGGAGGCCCATGTCCTCATAGTTGATTCTGATTGTGTAAGGTATAGAGATCGGGATAACAAGGTCAGAAGACTCAGTAAGTGTAAACTGATGGTAGGAGGGAGAGGCGATAAAAGTAAATAATCAGCAGGGTTTTACTCTGAGAGCACTGGAAGAGGCTTCTAATGCAAGCTAGTCACTCATGGCCCAAAAGGAGGCTGTGACCTGACTGGAAGTGTTAGGGGAAGTGGGGGAGGAACTTTCTCCAAGCACTTAAGGGAAGAAATGGACAGAGGCCAAAGCAGCAGTGGGAACTCGTTAAACTTCCTCATCTCTGAATTCAGAGTAAGCTCCTGTTTATCTATCCAACCTCATCCCCCACAACTTCCCCATCTGTACTCTACCCATTGCCAATGAGTGGGCTTTCCATTCCCCAAAGTCATCCTACTCTTCCCCTATTCTGTGCCTTCGCTGTGCTGTTCCCGCCACCTAGGATGCTATCTTTCTAATTTTTGCCTATCAGAATCTTATCCTTCAAGGCTGATCTCCAATTCCATTTCTTCCATGCAGGGGATTACTCAAGCAAATATGACCTGTTCCTACTTTAACTCCCACAGTCCAGCTCATAGTCTGCTTTGTATTATCATTTTACCTGTACTTGTTTTATTCATCCTTTCCTTCCTCTTCCCTCTGTGTTCATTATCTCTTAGACATCCGATATTTTATGTATGCCTATAAAGACATATGTACTCAAAATCTCTTCTCTCAAAAGACTCTAGTTGGTCTAAAAGGAGATGCAGACAGATAAATGGGAATTGTAACATGTGGTAAAGATGAAACAGAAGTAAGTGTAAGTGCTATTGGAGCTTCTAAGAATGGAAATCTTAACTGCTGGGGTCCTGCCTAGGTGGGTCTCAGGGTCCCCAAAGGAGGGACGGCCTGGCAAAGGAAACGGAATCAGACACTCTCAGTGGAGTGCCGTGGGACAGCCAGACCTCTTGGATCTGACTGACTCTCAGAAAGAATTTTTCTTTTATTTTTATAGGGAGGGTTATACAACTATTGGGAGGAATAGGTGCATGGCGTGATCATCAAGGTGGAAAAAGCTAATACATAAGTAATCAGAAAAAGTACAGAACATTTCAGATTTTAATTGTGCAGAACAAAAGGTTGTTTTGATCAAGAGGGTTATCAATCAGATAGCTAAGAATAGTGTCAGGCACAGACTTTCAGGTACCAATTAATAACTAGATGTCTATTAAGGTCCTGGGGATTGTTCTAAGTTAAAAAGGGTGCAAGGAGTGATTTAAAGGTTTACATAAAAGTTAGCCATTGTTCTTTGAGGTTAAATTGTCTGAGTTAGATGAATAGTTTTTAGCTTAGATCTTTTGACTTATATATCTTGAGGGGGGACATTCTTTGTATTTGCTCTCATGTACTCAGATTATTATATTTAACTAAAACTCTTTCTTTCTCTATTCATCTGGTCCCATTAATAAACATTCCTGTTCAGGGTAAGGGAGGGGTAGTGGCTCTAATAAATCTTGAGCCTTCAAGTGGTGACTGACTGCTCAGGGGGCATTCCCAGCAACAGCTTCCTCCAGCGTTCTGGCAGCTGGTCTGCTCATAGTTTAATTTTATCCTTAAATTTCCAGGTGGGGGAAGTAGGCAGCATTAGAGTTGTTAGGGACTTCTCTTCTGTAGTCAGCAAGTTATTCCATGCAATATCATAGGAACTCTGCAAATTTTCAGTAGTAAAGTACCGGTATCTAAAAATCCCACCACCAGTTATTAGCAAAAGTAAGCATGTAAGGAGAGATATACAAGATATCCAGCCACAGTCACTTCTGCTGTGCAGATGTGTCTCATCTGTCCCGACTGTGTCAAGGGTCGGCTGTTGGTTGGCTCTCAACACTTAACCAGCCTTTTAGAGTCAGAATCCTGAGGATAAAGGGCAGAAGTTATTCCAACAGAGTCAGTAGCATATACAAAGATCCTGGGGTTCTTCCCAAGTTGCTGTAAGGAGCAACACATTAAATATTATTGTGTAGATGTTGGTAAATTTATAACATGAATGTATATGTTACATGAATACTTTCCTATTTGTTTTATCTTCTGAAAACCTCCACTAAGCTATCATTCATCCCAATGTATAACTAGGAAACCATGCTCAGGGTTTAATGATTAAACTGGAGTCAATCAAATTCAAAGTAGAAAAGTAGAAGAGTAATGATGACAACATAGGTTTTCTAATGCCAAAGCCACGCTCCTTCCTCTACATTCTACTTCTCTGACCTGGCTTCTCCTGGTGGGAGATCACTAGGCAAAAGGTCAAAGAGAGGTTTTGAAAGAAAAGTTAGGAACTGGAGGATAAATGGCATGACCTTCACAGTTTTTGCCCCAGACTAATTCTACTTAGTAAAGTATACAAAGTCCAATGACAAGCAGGTAGACCAGAGTGCCTTAATTGTTCCTGAGGACTCTGCTCTACTTTCAATGGTCGACATTGCCGTTCACATAGGTAATAAAAAGGGGAAAGGTACAGGATGACCTCTAACCTAGTTAAAGAACTGATGTGGATGCAGTGATGGTAGCCCACAAGAATTTCATAACATTCAAGTGTAAAGGTTTGGCTTGAAGTTGCACAAATCACCAGAGTGAAATTTGAACCTTAGTACCAGTGACACCCCAATGGTGTACCATTAAAAAAAAAGGATAGTACTATATTCTAATTTGAAACAAAGTTTCCCTTTGTTTCCACTTAAAAAATATACATGTGCCATATATGACATTTAGGAGAGGGTTGTAAAATCTAGAAACTCAGAAAATTCTGGTCTCTACAGAGACCAGCACTGCCACCCTCAGTAAAAGGTGGAAATTGCATGATCAAGTCGGACTACAGTAGCCTTACATTCAATGTAAATTGCTCCCCTAAATTAACAGGCTTGAATGATAGAATATTTGTGTTGGAAGAAACCTTGAATCAACGTTCTACATTAAACATTGTTTTCAACATTTTCTACATTAAAAATTAAGAGAAATTTGGTGACTGTGCCAGGTAACATGTCTTTGGGATTTTCATATATACATGATGCCACTTTATCTTTGAAACCTTGTGAAGTAGAAATGACAGGTGCTATCCAATTTTGAAGATGAGAAAACAAAGCTCTAAGAGTTTAAGCCTTGGTGATTAGCATAAGGGTAATAAATGACCGTGCCAGGATTTTTGTGCTTTTCCCTTGTACTATGTGACCCTTCATGAACTTTTATTCTGAAGGAAATGATAGTAAGGAATAATAACAAAGAAAACACTTGGCATTTCACTGTTTCCTTGTGTGACACAATAAGGAGGTAGAAAGTGTTTTAGATTGGAGCTTGAGACTTATTTCCAGCAGTTACTATCTAAGTGACCTTGGACTAACTTCTTACATGCATTCTTCTCTGAAGTCACAAGCCTGAAACTTGACCTGTCTCATCGAGTTGGTGTAAGGCTCCAATGAGATAATGGTTGGGAAAGCGCTGTGTAAACAACAAAATGTTAAGTGATGAGATGGTGAAAACCAACTCTGGACGATCCAAGCTTTAGAAATGTAGGGGATAATAAAAACACTAACTGTCTAGTTACTAATCTAATGAGGGACAGCTGTAACTTTTAAGGGAGGATTCAAAAACTTCAACAGCAGAAATGATAATCTTGCCCTGGCTGGTGTAGCTCAGTGGATTGAGCGTGGGCTGCGAACCAAAGGGTTGCTGGTTCGATCCCCAGTCAGGGCACCTGCCTGGGTTGCAGGCCAGGTTTCCAGTGGGGGGCCACGTGAGAGGCAACCGCACATTGATGTTTCCCTCCCTCTCCTTCTCCCTCCCTTCCCTCCTGTCTAACAATAAATAAATAGAATCTTAAAAAAAAAAGAAACGATAATCTTGAACACAAGAAGGAAATATTTGTGCTCTTGTTTGGGAAGACAATATAATAAGGAAGGTATTTCACAAGCTATTTTACAGATTCAATTCATTATCAATTAAAATCCCAACAGAGTACTTAACAGAACTTGACTATCTTGAAAACCTTTTACTGAGAGACATTCATCCAAGCAATATTTTTATAAAATAAGATAATAGCACAGGATTTACTCTGTCAAACTTTGAAATGATTGTCGCAATTTTCTGCTACTATCTTAAGTAGAGAAAATAGAATGATGATGTAGAGTAGATATAAAAAAGACTAATAACATTTTAAGATATCAATACATGGCATGAAATGACACAAAGTAATAAAAATGAATCACTAATAAACGTGTTAAAGAAAACAGATATGAATATGGAGAAAAATTAATCTGCAGCAATATCTTGTATCACATCCTAAATACATTTCAAGTTAGTTATAGAGTTACATGTAAAAAGCCATCTGCAAACAAATCTAGAAGAAAGTGGAATCAGAGATCTTAAACAGGTTGTGGAAGAGAGATAATTTCTTGGTAATCAAAAAAAAATCGTTTGTGGTAAAACGGATATAATAAGAAATGCAACAGCCCTGGTCAGTGTGGCTCAGTTGGTTGGGTGTTGTCCTGCTGACCAACAGGTAGTAGGTTCAATCCAGGTCAGGGCACATGCCTGGGTTGATGGTTGGGTCCCCAGTGGGGGCACGTGCAAGAGGAAACCAATCAATGTTTCTCTCCCTCTCTTCCTCCCTCCCTTTCCCTTTCTCTAGAACAAGTTTTTTTTAAAAAGAAAAAATTTTAAAAAAGAAATGCAATGTTTTCCCACAACAATGAGTAATAAAATGAAAACAAATGAGTGAAAAAGATATTTGTAATTCATATGTAGGAACAGAAATTTTAGCTCTAATATATGTAAGCAAGTCAAATGTACATTTATAAAGGCAGTAACTACTTTTTAACAGGTCAAAAAATATGAATGTACATTTATGTAAGAAGAAATATATGGAGTGATCAAATGTTATTGAAAAGTTTAGCTTCCAGAAGAATTTAAAATTTTGTAAATTCAAGCAACTGTGAGGTGTCAACTATATTTAATTAGTAAAAGTAAATCAATTTGAGTAGGTTATTGTTGACAGACTTGTGGGGGAAATGATATTCTCATATATTGCTGATGGACTTTGAGCCATCCTTATCCAGGAAATACTTCAAAAGAAAGGAGAAAGACCCATTTGTACAAAGACACTTCTATTTGTACATTGTATTCCAGAACAAACTGAAAAGTATCTGAAACGCCACTGTGGAGAAATTGCTAGGCAGATTGCAATGTGTTTGGGCAATGGATTCCTATTCCCAGTACAAATGACAAATGTTAGGACCATATAAATATGTGGAAATACATGTGTAAAATAATGTTAAGTAAAATAAATAATGCACATAAATTGATATTGGCCTTATAAAATTTATAGCATAAGCAGTAGGGTTGGAAGGGATCCTTTTGCCAAATAACAAATAATTTCCCCCTCATTGAAATATTTTGATTTGACTTTATTGTATACTATGTATCTAAAAAGCTAAAAACAAAAATATGAAAATACATTATAAAGTCAGAAATAAATAAAATATTACCCAGGGTTGTGCATTATTATCTTTAACATTTTTTCACATCTGCACATTGTGATTTATTTACTGCTATGACTGGATGTTTGTGTACCCCAAAATTCATGTGCCACAACCTAATTCCCAATGTGATGGTGTTTGGACGTGGGATGTTTAGGAGGCGATTAGGTTGTAAGGGCAGAGCCCTCAGGAATGGGATTAGTGACGTTATAAAAGTTTCCAGAGACCACTGGCTGGTATGACTCAGTGGATTGAGCACCGGCCTGCAAACAGTAAGGTCACCGGTTCGATTCCCAGTCAGGGCACATGCCTGGGTTGTGGGCCAGGTCCCCAGTTGGGGGTATGTGAGAGGCAACCAATTGCAAAATCCATGTTTCTCTTTCTCTCTTTTGCCCTCCCTTCCCCTCTCTCGAAGAACAACTAAGTCCCCAGAGAAGTCCCTGTCCCTTCTTCTACATATTGTTATAGTGACACATGAACCAGAAAGGGGTCTGCTGGTTCCTTGATCTTCCCAGGCCTGTTTGTTGTCTACAAGCCACCCAGTCTATGGGGTTTTGCAGCCCAACTATTTACAATTGTGATATCTTCTGATACTTTTGATACTTTTTTTATCAGCTCAACTTGTAGACGTGGAATTAGATATAGCCTTAGAGGTTATCTTGTCCAACCTCCTCATTTTGGGAATTGAGGCCCATAGAGACAAGGGACTGCTCAAAGTCACAGAACATGTCAGTTGTGAATTGTTTTAGATTACATACAGGTATTACTTATTTTCTATAAACAGATTTGCCATATCTCAAAATGAGCATATGATCCATCAAATAGAGTAACTCAATGTTAAAAGTATTATTACTTCAACCTTGCTCATAATTAAAGAAATGAAAATTAAAATAATAAAATGCTATACATCACTTAAGATTAGTAATTAATTAAAACTATATTATGATATCTAGTGATGATGAGAGTTTGGGGAAACAGGGATTGCCATATTGTGTTGGAGGGAGTGTCAATCCACACAGTGATTTCTGGAGGGCAATTTGGCAATAACTATGAATCATTTAAATAACCTTTTCACCCAGAAATCACATTGCTAGGAATTTACCACAAGAATATATTTGCAAAGGTTCCTCAAAGTCTGTTCAAAACAATGTTTATTATAACATTATTGTATAGGAAAAAAAAAGAAATCACAAATGCATTGATTAATTGGAAACTGTTTAAATAAATTGGGAGTATCCTTCACATGGAATACTATACAACCACTACAAATGGGATTGTGTATGTCAAATTGAGAGAGGTCTGTAGGGTAAATCATTAAGAGAAAAAGAGGAAGGTGTACAATCATGAATGGGACATACACACACACATACACATAGACACACATGTATATATGAATTCTATAATAAAACAAAAGAAACTGAACAGTAGTTGCCTTTGGAGTGAGGGATATGAAGGAAGGAAAATGGATAGCTTTCATTTAATATCTTGTGCCAATCTGTATCAGGTTATCTTCAAAGTCAGTGGACACCAAGCCAGCCTTTCCCACATTGCTTCATTCTGATGCTCTCTTTTTTCAATTTTTGAGGATCCTTTTGATAATATAGGGCTCACTGAATTATCTAGGAAAACTCCTGTATGGTGAGGTCAACTGATTAGCAACCTTAATTTAAACCATAACCTTAATTCCCCTTTACCATGTAAGGATTCACAAACCCCAGGGATTAGAACGTGGACATTTTGGAGGGACCATATTCTGCCTACCACAGGACAGGAGGACAGTGGTCACTTCTGGGACTATATAGGGATGCTCCTAACGTGAGCCAGAGGGCCTGGAATGCTAGTAATACATTTGGAGTAGCTGAATGTGGCTTTATAATCTCGTGTGGACAATACTTCAGTCCAGGGTAGTCTGCAGAAAAACCTACTACACTAGTTTCCTACCTGAGTTGAATCTGGAACTCACAATTGTTTAATTCCTTTATCTTTTCTCCCCTCTTTTTAATTTTAGGATGTATTTGCTAGCACTACATCTGCATCAATGCTTTTGCCCTTTCGTGGAGTCCCTCATTCATCAACACAATCATATCCCCAGTGGGAGACTGCTGCCTAGAACTCTGCCCTTAGCACACTTCCTATGCAAATTCTACCGCTCACCAGAGCCCCTGCTGAAATACACTTACCATCACTATTCTGCATATACAAAAAGTATGTTAACAACGCTGATTTTGTAGTAGGCAGTTAGACAGACATGAGCAGAGTAGGAATGATAGGCCAATATGGAATGAGGGCAGAAAGCCCCGGGTACCTAGGAATGGGCAAAATTTGGAAAACGAAGACCTCCAGGGTAAGCTTTCTTCCCCTAGCTTGTCGCTGGTCTTGAGTTTAGCTCCAGGTGCCCAGCAATGCACAATTTGAGGTTGGGACCTTGCCTCAAGCATGTTTCTTCCCTTAGCATGTTGCCAGTCATGTAATTTAGACACCCTGAATTTTCATATTGCTGGTCTTGCAGTTTGGAACCTCTTGTGGCCTTTCCTCCCCTAGCATGTCCCTAGTCATGTGGTAGACCTCCTCAGAGAAGGAACAAGTGGGGCAGAAAATAATAGCCTCATACAACTCCTATACGGGCCCTTGGACAACCATTCCCTTAGGCATTAAACCCTCAAGACAATGAGATTCTGACCTGCATCAAGTAATCTTTTTTTTTATTGTTGTTCAACTACTGTTGTCCTAATTTTCCCCCCTTGGTCTCCCTTGCCCTGCCCACCCTCGTACATCAAGTGATTGTAAAAACCAAACCTCGAGTCTGTTGACCACAGAGACAGAGGTTTGGACAAACTAGAGATAACACCTAGGCCTTTGTTGTGTTTCAGCTTCAGGCCCAGAAAAGCAGCAAGGCCAGGCTGACCTACTCCATGGCTGATGTCAGGACCAGATATAATGCCCTCAACTCTAACACTGACCAATCCGTAGAGACCAGGACGCAGAAAGGACACACCTAAAAACGTGATGAATTCTCTATTGAGATCCTCCCCTGGGAGCTCCCCTGAAATCTTCACCTTTGGAAAGCAGATAAAAGCCTTCAAGAAGAATAACTCAATGTTTCTCTCTCTCTCTCTCAGTGATTTTCAACTCATGTGCCCTAAGAATGTTTAAAACATGCAGTACCTGCCTATTTAGTCAGGGTCACTGACCTCTCTTCCCTTAGACTGTCAAATAAAACAATGGCAGCAGCCAACACAACAGCCGTCTGGTGTGAAGAATCAAATCTATACCCATTTTTTTGTCAGATTGACAAAAATAATATTTTTTGGTGTGCTACAGAATTTTAGTCATTAGTTTATGTGTCATGAGATGAAAAAGGTTGAAAATTGCTGCTCTAGAGCTGCCCAACACCTTTTTTTAGGCATGTCTCTTTGCTTTTTCTTTCCTAAGCTACACGGGCCCTTCTTTTGCCTCTGTAACTTGTTTCCTGAGCCCATGCAGCCCAGCTGGTTCACTTCTTCCAGGGCTCACTTCTCCTGCCTCTGTGACTTTCTAAATAAACTTTTGCTTGTATCTGAGTGTTGACTCTGAATTCTTTCTTAGTCAGAACTCAAGTACTAAGGTTGTTGAACTGAGGTCCAATTGCTAGTAACATTCTGGTGCCATTTTGCTTCTTACAATTTGAGTTGTATGTTTGTGACACAGACACAAGTACACAAAATTTACTCTGTAGGTTTAGGAAGGAAAAGAAAAGGGGGCTACAATTTGACTGGAAATGGAAACCCCATATACAATTCAGGAGTACTCATAGACACAGACAAGAGTATTGTGAGTACCAGAGGAGAAGGGAGTAGGAGGAGGTAGAAGACGGTAAAGCGGGGATAGATGATGGAGGAAACAGACTTGACTTGGGGTGGTGAACACACAATACAGTGTACAGATGATGTGCTATATAATTGTATACTTGAAACCTATATAATTTTATTAATGAATGCTACCTCAATAAATTCAATTAAAAAATTCAGGAGTAAAAGTTGATTTGGGTATAATAAGGAAAACTGCTTCTATAATTAAACAAAATCATACTGTTTAGCAATATCAATTCTTTTCTAGGGTTCCAAGTGTACCTTTTTGTGAAAAATTATGTAATTTCATCCCTACAGCTTAATCTTCTCTCCTGACGCCATGGTGAAGGGGACCAAAATTTTGTCACCCAAAATATGCTTTTTGAGATACTGATTTTAAGCTGGTTATTAAGAAACAAAAGACCAAGAAAGAACCTTTGCCCTCCCCACTTTTCTTCCTAAGATTCAGATGGAAAGGTCAGCTCCAAGAAGGGACTCTTAGCATATTCATCTTAGCATTAGTGAGGGAGGCTCCAACCAGGGATTTGTTAGCTAGATCCCCTCTTGTGTCCCATTGGTTCTGGGGTGCCTAACAAGTATTTGTTTGCCATTCTTTTCAGCTACCTGTGAATTGACTTTTCCCCCTTTTTCAAAATCTCAGACCTCTGCTCCCCTCCCTCCTTAGTCCATAATAGTATATAAACCTCAACTGCCCAATACCTCTTTGGGTCACATTTGTATGGCATCCTTAAATACCTCTTTGGGTCACATTGTATAATAAACTTGGACATTTTATCCTGTTAATCTGCCTCTGGTAATTTCATCATTAGCCCAGTTTAAAGAATTCAGAATTTGAAAACCAGGCCAGAAAAAAAATCACCATCTGAAATGATCCTAAAATGAATCAAAGTGAGGGAGATTAACCATGAACAAGAGTGACCTACCGCCTGGCTGGTGTAGCTCAGTAGATTGAGCGTGGGCTGGGAACCAAAGGGTCCCAGTTCGATTCCCAGTCAGGGTACACGCCTGGGTTGTAGGCCAGGTCCCCAGTGAGGGCCATGCGAGAGGCAACCATATATTGCTGTTTCTCTCCCTCTCTTCCTCCCTCCCTTCCTCTCTCTCTAAAAATAAATAAATAAAATCTTTTAAAAAAAAGAGTGACCTACCTAAGGAGGTGGTATAGGTTATGAGGGTTAAGAGGGAACTAAGCTAGAACTTCAAGTGCAGGTCTTCTGACTTTCAGTTCTAGAAGTTTTACTTTTTAAAGTGGAGACAAAAATGCTGATCTGTTGCATTTCTGAGGGATGGGCAAAACTTCAAGGCTGAGGTGGCTGTGCAAATAGGAGAATCTGTCATTGTCAGCACAGGACAGGGTTAGAGTGTCCTATATGGGAGGGCATTTCCTATATTTGCTCTACCTAATATTGGCTAAAGGTGTGGGCCCATTGTAGGCTCTTAGCAAGTGTTCATTTGCTGCTTGACATGGTCTCTTCTCCAGTGTAATACTCTTTTTAACCTGGTTGAAAGGTGCAAAATATTAGAAACCAGGTGATAGCTATAGGGAACCTATCTGTGTGGCAATGGCGAATGTAGCCCAGCCCCTGATTTGGAAAACTGGTGGAGAGAAAGTTGGCACATAGGAAGTGACCCCACAGATCAGTTTTCCTGTGGGGAATCAGGCCTGCACTGTACCTAGGCTGCTTTGAGGCTTGCTTTTTGCTAAAACTCCCTTACCCTGAACTGAGGCAACAAATGTTTACTGCACATCTTTAAAGTAACTTCCTAAAATCTATGCTAAACCTCCGAAGTATGGAGTATAACCATTTCAACCACCTTTCCCCTTGCATTTGCAAATATCCCTCTTCTTTGAAGTAATTAGCAACATCTTCTCCTTTGTTATCTGTAAAAGATAACCACCTAAAGCGAACCTGTGCACAGTAAATGAGGACCATCCTCCTTGTAATGTACCCAGAAAAGCAATAAAAGCCTGTCTAGACAGGAGTTGGGGCGCTCTCTCAGAGAGTGGCCATTCCGGCCCTTTTTTTCCACAGGACTTCTGTAGGCCATGTGAATTTGTTCGTCACAGCCACAACACACAGACCCCCCTGGCCGGAGTCCGCATCAGATAGCTTCTCTAGTGGTTTGGTTCACAAGGAAGTGATGTCAGGAGAGTGTGGGGTCAGAAGGCGTTGGGGTGGGATAAAGAATGGAAATTATGCATGACTTTGGGCATGGAAATCCAGGGAAAGGTTGCTGAGAGACACACAGTTGCTGTGTCATTTTCAAGGCATTATAAAGAGCTTCATTCATCTGCATGGGGTTCCTTATGTAGTGTGGGTGTGTGTGCTAGGCTGCAGGGATAAATAGGGAACACATGAGTGTCTTTCTCCAAGCAAGCCTACAGAACATTGCTATTACCCTTGCTCCTCTCTCCCATCTCCTGCCACTCTACCCATCAAGAGAAAAGACAGGAACACCAAAGCCCACTTCAAGTTACATTTATTCAAGAAGACAAGTACCTTTGTGTAGTTAGCATATGTTATTTAAAAATGTTGCTGCTGATGACATATCCTGAAAAGGTTATGTAATCTGCTTGTGAAATACACAACAAAGAAAGGTAATATCTTCACTGGCAATTGTAAGTTGCACACCTACCTTTTTTCCCATTCATTCAGAGAGTGTATCAACTTGCCCATCAACTTTGGAATCCAGAAAAAATGGGCACACCAACTGAAAGACAGAAGAGTTTTTATTCTGTTAAAATCCAAAAAAGATAAACTCTAGTGACTTTTATAAAGCTCAATTTCCTGAGTTAATGGGATAAAATTATTAGCGTTAGACATTTAATAGCACTATGCTTTATTTTCTCTCTTCCAAATAAGGTTTATGTCATGGCTTATCTTTCCTGTGTGTCCTTATTGTTGGAAATTTAAAGTTTGTTCTGAATTCCAGCCAAGATGGAGGCGTAGGTAGAAATGCTTTGCTTCCTCACACAACCAAAAGAAGGATAACAACCAATCTAAAAACAACAAACAACCAGAACTGACAGAAAATGAAACTGCATGGAACTCCGACAACCAAGGAGTTAAAGAAACATTCACTCAGACCAGTAGGAGATGGGCGGCCAAGTGGAGAGGATGCACCACAAGGTGGCGGACCACACAGGCGAGGTGGGGCTGACTAAGAGGACTCCTGGCAAAGTGGCAGATTGCGCCAGCAAGGCAGGCCTGGCTGAATGGGAAACTAAAGACTCAAGCTAGCTGTAAACTATGGCGGGGGTTGCCATGCAGGAGAAACTCACAGTCTCATATGAGAGAGTTCATTGGAAAGTGGGGCTAGAGCCAAGCAGGCAAGCTGCAGTGTTCTCTCTCTGACCCATCCCCACAGACAGTGCCACAACACAGCAAAGAAGGTTGCCCTGCCCGAGTGAATAACTAAGGCTCTGCCCCCTTACAACATAACAGGTGCCCCAAGACAAAGAAAGATGGCCCAAATGAAAGAACAGATCAAAACTCCAGAAAAAGAGCTAAGTGATGAGAAGATAGCCAACCTATCTGATGTAGAGTTCAAAATACTGGTAATCAGGATGCTCACAGAACTGATTAAACTTGGTCATACAATGAAGGTACAAATGAAGGCTACCCAAAGTGAAATAAAGCAAAATATTCAGGGAACCAACAGTGAAGGGAAGGAAACCAGGACTCAAATGAACGAGTTGGAACAAAATGAAGAAATAAAGATCCAGCTCGAAAAGAATGAAGAAACAAGAATTCAAAAAAATGAAGAGAGGCTTAGGAAACTCTGGGACAACTTTAAATGCTCCAACATCCGAATCATAAGGGTGCCAGAAGGAGAAGAACAAGAGCAAGAAGTTGAAAGCTTATTTGAACAAATAATGAAGGAAAACTTCCTCAATCTGGCAAAGGAAATAGACTCCCAGGAAGCCCAGGAAGCCCAGAGAGTCCCAAAGAAGTTGGACCCAAAGAGGAACACACCAAGGCACATCATCGTTGAGTTACCCAAGATTAAAAATAAGGAGAGAATCTTAAAAGCAGCAATAGAAAAGGAGACAGTTTACCTATAAAGGAATACCCATAAGATTATCAAACTGATTTCTCAAAAGAAACCTTATAGGCAAGAAAGGGCTGGAAAGAAGTATTTGAAGTCATGAAAGGCAAGGACCTGCATCCAAGATTCCTCTAGCCAGCAGTTATCATTTAGAATGGAAGGGCAGATAAAGTGCTTCCCAGATAAGGTAAAATTGAAGGAGTTCATCATCACCAAGTCCTTATTATATGAAATGTTAAAGGGACTCATCTAAGAAATAGAAGAAGATAAAAAACTATAAACAGTAAAACAACAAACTCACAACTATCAACAACTGAACCTAAAAAAATGAAAACAAAAACTGAGCAAACAACTAGAACAGGAACAGAATCAGAGAAATGGACATCACATGGAGGGTTTTCAGTGGGGAGGGGGAGAAAAAGAATAAGGGGGGAATGGTACGGGGAATAAGAAGCATAATTGGTAGGTATAAAATGGATGGGGAGAGGTTAAGAATGGTATAGGAAACAGAGAAGTCAAAGAACTTATATGTACAATCCATGGACATGAACTAAGGGTGGGGAATGCTGGAGGGTTGGGTACAAGGTGGAGGGGGGTAAAAGGGGCAAAACTGGGACAACTGTAATAGCATAATCAATAAAATATACTTAAAAATAAAGTTTGTTCTATGTTTATCCTGACTATAGATCAGAAGTAGTTAAATGTCCTTCAGCAAAAAAGAACGTATTGAGAAACCACAGATCATTGCTCTGTTTACATTTCAACTATAAGAGTTAAATATTTGTTTTCAGTAAAAGAGTGTTACTTTTAGTCACCTCTTTTAAAAAGTCCCTTAGGGAAGCCCCTTCAGAGCGATAGGAACATAAGAATTCTGTGTTGTTTTCTTATTCTATTTTATACCAGGAATCAAAATTCAGTCAATGCTCTAACTTGAAGAGACCCCTAACTTAATAAAGAAGTAGATTTTTTGGTGTTTTTGCCTTTGTTGGGGCAATATTTGAAAAAAGATTTTATTTATTTTTTTAATTTTTTTAATTTTAATTTTTTAAATATATTTTTAAAATATTTTATTTATTATTTTTTTTAGAGAGATAGGGAAGGGAGGGAGAAGGAGAAGGAGTGAAACATCAATGTATGGTTGCCTCTAGCACACCCCATACTGGGGATATGGTCTGCAACCCAGGCATGTACCCTGACTGGGAATCAAACCAGCAATCCTTTGGTTCAAAGGGTGACACTGAATCCACTGAACCACACCAGCCAGGGCCCTTTATTGGGCAATGTTTAATGAATTTGTTCATTGTTCTTTGGAAATTAATAGGTAGTTACAGAGGACCAAGTGGGGGATAAGGAAAATTCAGGTTAGAAACTCCAAAAATTTAGTGTTAAGGCCATAACTTATTAACTGAATGACCTTGGAAAACAGGTTGATCTGCAACACCTCTCACATTTAAGTTATATGAGTTGAGCATGAATTGAGGGAATGGTAGCTGTAAAACCCTAACCTGGAATAATTAGTATACTAATTAGGTCTTGAGAAAGTACTTTGGAGTTAGATTGCCTAGGTTCAAATCCCAGCTCAGTTGTCCATTGCACTGTAACTTGGAATAAGTTACTTAACCTCTCTGGGCATCACTTCACCATCTATAATATGGATGAAAATAGCCCCTATCTCATAGTTATGATGATTAAATGAGCTAGTATGTGAAGAACACACAGACAGTACTATGTAAGAGTTAGTTATTATGTTAAGATTGGTCTCAATATTGGAACTGATTAATGATCAATGTATTAATAATTTGCCACATATCACCCTGGCTGGTGTGGCTCAGTGGATTGAATGCCAGTGTACGAACCAGAGGGTCACTGGTTCGATTCCCAGTCAGGGCACAGGCCTGGGTTGTGGGCCAGGTCCCTGGTTGGGGACCTTGTGAAAGGCAACTGATATCTCTCACACACTGATATTTCTCTTCTTCTCTTTCTCTGCCCCTTCCCCTCTTTCTGAAAGTAAATAAATAAAATCTTTAATAAAAATCCTTAGCTTGCTGTATAAATCACCAATCCTAAACTATTATATCATAATCCTGACCTAATCCTAAGAAAGATTACTCATTCAAAGGCCTTCCTTAACCCAGACATCAAAATCTCATAAATATCCTGACTTTCCCCTCCCCATCCAAGATTTTTTCAAGGTCACTTGCAGCTTTTTCACTCATCTTTGTCTTTAAAAAAATATTTTATTTATTTATTTATATTTTAGAGAGAGGGGAAGGGAGGGAGAAAGAGAGAAAAAGAAAAAAAATGATGTGAGAGAGAAATGTTGACCAGTTGCCTCTCAAATGTACCCTGACTGCAGGGATCCAACCTGAAATCCAGGCACATGCCCTGACTGGGAACCCAACCAGCGAACTTCTGCTTTGCAATAGGATGCCCAACCCACTGAGCTACAATGGTTAGGGCTGTTTTGTCTTAGCAACAAGTTGTTTTGGTGATATTTATGGGGAGGCCAGTATTCCACATGGATTAGTGGTCTGAACTCTGGAATTTGAGTGAGAAGGTACGAGTTGGTCACGGCTGTGTCACTTGGGCAGGTCACGAATTTTCAGATGCCTTTTTTTTTGGTAAAATGTATGTATGTAAAATATGTACATATAGCATGTATAAAGGTACGTAGTATAATATGTGGTAAAGATTCTTAATAAATGTTTATTACATTACCCTGTTGAGGAAGGGTAAGCTGGGGAAATGACTATATTGTTAGTCTGTACAAGCCATCACCTTTGGGCGAATTCTTCTTGGCCTTTAGTAACACCTTACAAATACAGCCAGTGCAAGTTGAAGACCCTGGAGAATGGAAATGCAGTACATCTTTCTGCCTGAGACACCATAGGTTTCTGAAGGAAGTGCACAGAGACTCAGAGCAAATATTAAATGGTTTTTATCTGTAGAGAGCTAGCAGCTGATCCAAAACCTTATGGGTAGAGGGCTGAGACAGACCAGCAGCCAGCTTTGTTCTTCAGAACCTTGTTGGTATACGAGAGGTGTCCTATGTGGACATTTCCCAGGCCTTTGTCACCCTGCTCACTGACTCCTCTCTTTCTTTCTCATCTCCTGTGCCAGTTACTGATTTATGGACTCTCTTTACCCCTTTTGCCTACTTTATGGAAAATGGGTTGGGACCCTTTAAATCTTATTTAGCCAGGGTTAGTGGAAAGTTCCAGAGAAACACTGAAGGAGGGAAGGGTTTCAAATCATGGTCTGATGTGCTTGCTCAGCAGGCTCCTTTAGGATGCCAGGCTTCACTAGCGCAGCTTCTTCAGTATCCAGGTCCCAGGGTGCACAGAAGCTAGCAGCATCTATTGTGCAGAAACTTCCCTGAGCACCCACCTCGAGTGGTTGTATTTTTATTTTTTGCATAAAACTTCCTGGTTTATTTTAAAAAAGATTTTATTTATTTTTATAGACAGGGGAAGGAGGGAGAAAGAGAAGAAGAGAAACATCAATGTGTGTGGCCTCTCACACATTTGGCCACTCTCCTCACCAGGGAGTTTTTGATTTATTAATCCTCTCATGAAAAATCTGCACAATCACCACAGATAAAGTCACTGAAGAATCTTTACTTCTTCTGTTGTCCAATCTCCAGCTGACTGTTTGACAGCACCAATATTGGCCTTGGACGTCCCCCTGACATTCTTCATTCTGTTCTTGCGTTCCTTTCTCTGTTTCCTTGAGGTTTTCTTCTCATATAGAGCATGTCTTGCAAGTCTATGTTTGGCTTCATTTTTCTTTGTGTAACCGAAGGAATCATATAAATCATGCCAAAGCCAGTTGTCTTGCCATTCTCAAAATGGGTTCTGGATCCAAACACAAAGATGACATCTGGTGTGGTCTTATACATTTTGGCTTGTTTTTCTTGAATTTTTGTCTTGGGTACTGTTGCTTTTCCAGGGCGAAAAACATCAATGACTATTTGTTTCCACTAAAGTAGCCTGTTGGTCATGAAATTCCTGGTCCAGAGAGTAGTTCCTGTGTTGTTCATGATGATGGCCGATCTTCAAGCAGACAGGAAGAAAAAGAATCACCTTGAGTGGTTTTAGATCAGAGTACCTCTCATGAGACCCCTCTCTGTGGACCCCTCCAGCTCTGCAGGAATTATAGGGGATTGATTTTTTTTCAGTAGGTTAGAGTGGGTTTCCAGCAACTTCTGCTGGCATGAAACCACAGTGACTTCTCTGTCATTCAGTAATTTATGACTATAACTGCTCAACAGGATAGTGTTGCTAACTCTTTTATGTGAGCAACAAACTAAACATATTTTATAAGGAAAGCAGAAATAGCTCATCTTTTATTGGTAGTATATCCACATTTCTATTCTAAGAGAAGATATTAGTGAGTGTGCATACACATGGCCTCCCTCCACTCCCACACACGGAGGACTGGGAAATCATAGTGAAGGTAAAACAAGAAAACATTCTTTATATCAATTGGTATACCTCATGCTGAAATCCTTTAAATTAAACCTGGGGTTTCCAAAAAAAGTCAATGAAGGGTTATATCTCCTTATAAGTTAAAAAGACATTTAGTTGTCATGGGGGTTTCGTACCTGCCGATACCCGTGGGTGACCGCAACTCGATGCGTGAATGAATCTCATACCGAGACACGCGGGGAAAGAGAGACCGGGGCCATGTGACCAATTCCTCCATCTCAGGAAAAGGCCTCATGGGTCGCTTCGCTGGGGTTTTTATTAGAGGCTTTAGGACATATTTACATTGGACTGATTATTCATGGGGTTAAGCAGAACAGGGATAGTTTTACTCATTAGCAGGGCATTAGGATGTAAATTCAGGTCTGGTAGCAGACAGGACCAGGGTAATATTTTAAACAGGGGTCAGCAGGCCAGAATTTTTTAAGATACATCTGTGCCAAATTCCTATTAGAGAATTCCCATTTCACAGACATGATCCACACTTGTCCTCACGGGATTACACGGAGCTGCGCTCAGAACGCGTAAATTCTCATGACTATGTGTTAACACATGTGTGGAAATCATTGCCACATTTAGTAGTCATAGAATTGCTCATCCACAAAACTTCAACTTTTAAGATAAGTATACTTATTACTGGTTGTCCCATAAATCCAGGAATACTTTAGCTTTGAGAATATATTCCAACCATTTCAATTCTTACTTCCTATTAAATTGCAAGGCAAAATTAAACTTCCCTAGCAAATGTAGTGTTTCTAGAAACATCTGGTATTTATAAACAGAAGCTTGTGGGTGAAGACCATGTCTTCTTAATTTGTCAGCAATTCAATACTGCATTGATAGACACAAAACTTTAAGAATTATGTTGGCCCATTTAACTGTGGAGCTATTGTTCTAGACTATTCATTTTCTTTTCCTAGGGATCTTTAGTTCAATTTTACTTTTCAATGGTTTATTTGTGAATTCATGTAATGGCTCTTTCAGAAAGGTCTTGATATACTGCCTCAGGATCTGTTTGAAGGTGCAAGCCCAGCAGGAACAAGACACTACTACAATGGCTTCCTCTAGACACATCTCTTTTCATCTCTCCAATAACACACTTTTTAAAAAAGATTTTATTTATTTATTTTTAGAGAGAGGGGAAGGGAGGGAGAAAGAGAGAGAAACATTAATGGGTGATTGCCTCTTGATTGCCCCCTACTGGGAGCCTGGCCTGCAACACAGGCATGTGCCCTGACTGGGAACTGATCCAGTGACCCTTTGGTTCTCAGTTGGCACTCAATGCACTGAGCCACACCAGCCAGGGCTGCAATAACACACTTTTAACGATGAGGAATTGAGCACCCTGTGGTGGAAGTGTGTGAATGGATTCTCTGCTTCAGTCATACTTAACTACTTTCTTAGACACAGATCCAAATGTAGGCTATGATTATAATTTCTTGAAAATCTTAAATTTCATCCTCTTTGGATAGAATGGAATCTCAGCTACCAGTGCACATTAAATGATACAGCACTTTATCATGATATGCATGATGGTTGTCTATATCAATCTGGAATCTTCTGACTCACATTTTCCTTCAATGCACTTTCCATTTTTCCAAAATTTAATATTTATGGAGCAAGTAAATTTCTCTGCTCAAAAGTCTATTAGTAGAATGACAATATACTTTAAAGAGGTATTAACAAGATAGCATACTTTAGCTCTGGTTTCAGATTGACCTGAATTTAAATATTGACTTTATTATTTGCCTCAGTTTCCTCATTTCAAAAAATGGAATATTAGTATCTCACTCATGGGGCCATGAAAATGAATAACTGAAATAAAACATGTAAAGGCTTAGTAGTATGCCCAACACATGGAAAGTGCTTAAGAAATTTGCCTCATAGTAAAACCAGAACACTGGGGATGTTTTCAAGGGGGTGTAGAGGTTTTATAAAGATGGAAAATTTCTGATTTTCCTGAGGAAATAACAAGTGGAGGTAGGCTGTTGTTTGGTGTGCTTGGCCCTCTGAGGATGATTCTCTTGTCTTAAACCCCAGTGTCCCTTGCACCCTTTTGATGCCCCATCCAACATGAGGTAGGACTAATTTTCATGGCCATCTTTAAAAACAATCTACCATATCCAGATTCACCAGTAGTGCAAAATTAGCCTAAATACCTGGCAAGTGAAGAGGCTTCAGATGAAGCACACAGGAGAGAGAGGGAAATGGGTTGATATTCAACAGGGACAAGCTAGGTAATAAATATGTGCCTGGTCCTTGAAATGAGCAGAAGAAAACTTTGCAGACAGAGAGGGGTCTTCTCATGGAGATCAAGGGTGGAGAGGCACATTTGAGGGAGTACCCAGTCACTTTACAGAGTAGAAGCCTAAAACAGAAAGCATGGGAAGGGTTGCAAAGACTACACAACATAAGAGCACCGACTTGAACTGACTTCAGGCTGGAGAGGAAGAAAAGAAACTATAGAAAGTTGACTAGAGAAAGTCTTCAAATCATTATTTGAGGTTTGATTAGTAGCCCCTCAGGGCATCCTTTTATGGTACAGGGTGATGAAAGATGATTACAATGATGATACCAATTCATCAAAAAAGAAGTTAAATTACATTTAAGACAGACTGTTAAAGAAACAAGTGAAATTAGTAATTTATTTAGAACAATTTTCAAGTTTTAATTCATAAGGGATAAAATTATTGAAAAATATTCATATAGCAAGCATTTATCCTGAAAATCTGGTGAAGAATTGGAGTGTTACTAATTTGCTATATACAGCTTTACCTGGTCTTTTTTCTTTACTCCCTGTAATGGTCATCTAGGAGCATTTGAAGCATGTGTTTGGTGTGAGGGCTATCTTTATTTGTAAACATTTGAATAGAGATAGAAAATATAAGTGAATGGTGGGTACAATAAGTACACTTTCATGTAGCTATCACCCACCTCCACACTGACAATAGCAGATGACCAAAGATCCATGAGGTAGACTGTGATGTGAATGGCACCCCTCAAAATGTGCAACATTCTAAAAAATATACATGATATAAGCCCATTTTCATGTGGCAACAAGAATTTGAACATTGAGCATATGAGGAATACACTAAGGTCCACAGCATAGACTAGAATATCATTGGCACACCTTGAGTTCTGCAGCACACTCAGAGGAACATGCCATAGTCTCCTTTAATGTGGCCATCCGCTGCCTCCACATTGAGCATATGAGATGAGGAAGATCCATGGCATAGACTAGGATATGACTGGAACTACTTGCATTTTGCTGTGTGCCCAAAGTATGTAGCACAGTCTAATTTCATGTGGCCAACACTTACTTCCACATTAAACATATGAGAAATCCAGAAAGATACATGGCATAGACTGATATATGAATAGTATTGTTTAAGTTACGGAGCACACCCACATTTATTTCCATGAGATCATCAGTAACTCCACATTGACCATATGAAGACTCCAGAAAGTTACATGATATATACTGCAATGTAAATGACACCAATTGAGTTGTGCAGTGCAGCTATCAGAACTTAGCTCCATTTTGAGCATATTAGGCTCAATTTTAGGCATATTAGGCTTCTGAAAGAAGCCTGGCCTAGACTGTGATGTGAAGGTGAAGGGCATCCTCTGAGTGTGCAGGGCTCACAACCAAACATGGAATAAGTCTTCTTTTATGTGGCCATCTCTTACCTTCACATTGAGCATATGAAGAGTCCAGAAAGATCTGGGGAAAAGAGTAGAATATGAACGGTCCCCCTTCAGTTGTGCAGTGCACCCAACCATACGTGGAATGTCTACTTTCATGTGGTCATTGCTTGCCTCCACACTGAGTACATGAGGAATTAAGAAAAACCCATGGCATAAACTGTGATTTGATTGGTGTTCCTTGATTTGTGTAGTACTCTTAACCATTCATAGACTAACTCTACTGTTATGCGGCATTCACTAATTCACATTCATATATGAGTAGTCTTGAATAATTTATGATATAGGCCATGATAGAAATAGCATTCCTTCAGCCATTCAGTATAATAATCTGTCCATGGTAGACCTCTTCCCAATATCTACCTACTCTTTTTTCTGCCCCGAATTTCAAAGTTCAGATTCCCTGAATTGTAGCTGAGGAAAGAGACACCAAAATAAAGACAATATTTTTCAGCATCTGTTGTAAACATGGCTATGTAACTAAATTTCAGTCTATGTGTATAAGACACGTAAAACTTCCAGGAATCTTCTTTAAAGTGAGGTAGATGCTCTTCTCCCTTCCTTTCCCCACTTCCTGCAAACTTGAATGAGACTGTGATAGCTGAGGCTGAAATAGTCATCTTGGGACGTGAGGCAGGAGCTGCGTGTTGAGGATAATGGAGAAACAAACTGGAATGGGCCTGGACCCATCGTGATTTTCAAGCCATTCTGCCAGCTCTGGACTGCTGCTTTTGACTGCTTATTTGAAAGCTATCTTGTTTTCAGAATTTAGGATATGAGTCACACACGGCCATTCTAAATACCAACTGTGATGGTTAATTTTTGTGTGTCAATATGACTATGCCATGGTGCCCCATATTCTTTGGGCAAAGACCAGTCTAGATGTTGCTGTGAAGGTATTTCTTAGATGCAATTAACATTCAAATAAGTAGAAGCTGATTACTCTCCATAAGATGGAGGGACTGAAGTTCACCCAAGAGGAAGGAATTCTGCCTCCAGACAGCCTTCAGACTCATGACATCAGCTTGCTGGGATTTGCAGCCTGTCACCTTGCCCTGCAGATTTAGGACTTTCTGACCCTGCGATCATCTGAGTAAATTCCTTAAACTACATCATATTCTCTCTCTCTCTCTCTCTCTCTCTGTCACTCTCTCATAGGGTAATGACACATTTAAAGACCACTAAATGTTGCAGAAACCAGCTATGAGTCAACAGTGTGACTTTTGGGCAAGCTGTTTTATACCTCCAAAATTAGACACAAGTAGGTAATAATCTCAATTTATTAGAGAACTGCTTTGAGAACAGTTGTTTTTGTTTAGAAAACAAGTAAAGACATTTATGAAAGTACTTTTAAAAGTGGTAAAGTACTTTAAAGTACTTAATATGACAACCCATTATTTTGGACATCCAATAGAAGTTGTTTATCAACTGTCAGTTAAAACAACTTATTAAACAGCTAAAAAGAACAAGTCTTTGCAGCTTGTAAAGAGAGATTACTCCATTTTCAAGTGCTTCAAACAAAATTTGAAATGAATGTTGGCAAAATTCCATTCCTGACTCAGGTATTTGATCTGATTATTGGGTTGAGTGCAATGAGCGATTGGTATACTGGGTGCTTATGCCCAGATGCCCACCGTCAGGACCTTAAGGGGGTTTGGAGATTCTGTCAAAGTTGTACACTAAGAGGCATGCCCTCTCCACCTCTGCCTGTGTAGCTGGATCTTAGCATCAGGAATTCACTAGCTAGTGGAATATCTCTTTTCTTTGACCCACAGAGCAGTCTATGCTTTAGGACTATTTCTATCACTTCTTTTTGTTATGAAGAGACTATTAAAAAAAACCCAAAAACACTTCTCTTACATGATATATTCCACATACATAATTATCAATATTTGGAGTTTTGCCTCATTGTCTTTGTGGCATCCTCAAACTCCTTTTGTTACAACACTTTGATTATCTTTATCTAGATTCCAATCCTCCCTAACACACACCATCTCCATATTTTCTTCTGTTATCCCCATTGGTTTCTGCCACATACATTTCTTCATCATTCCTCACTCAACATTGAGTGGAATAGTCTTGCTCACTATGCCATTGGAAAATTGATTGTGCACTTGTCACACTAAATCTCTTATTCTCTGGGGTATCTCACTTTTTGGAATTCCTCCTGGGTCTATCTATGTGTTTTCTTATCTAGTTACTGTAATATCTCCTAAGTAAAACCTCTTTTTCAGGGGAAATCTGGGTTCTAGCTTGGCTAATCTTAGGTATAATCATCGCTCTTGTTTTTCAGGCCATTCATGCCACAGGAAAGAAGTCGAGGGCCATCTCTTGAAAACCAGTATTTGGAACAGGACTGCAACAATTTTTTAAAATTAAGTTTTTTTGGAAATAGGTAATATAGACACATTTTACAAAAGGGTAAAAAGTTAGCAAACTTAGCCCTGGCTGGTGTAGCTCAGTGGACTGAGTTCTGGCCTTCGAACCAAAGGGTCACCAGTTTGATTCCCAGTCAAGGCACATGCCTGGGTTGTGGGCCAGGACCCCAGTATGGGTGTATGAGAGGCAACCACACATTAATGTTTCTTTCCCTCTTTCTCCCTCCCTTCCCCCTCTCAAAAAAATAAATTAAAAAAAAGTTAGCAAAATTCTAAGTTTCATGTTAATTCCTCCAGAGATGTTCTAGGGAGAGAGAGAGAGAGAGAGATTGCAGGCACATTATGCAAGTCTTTTTTTTTAACGTAACAGTATATCTTTAAGATTGTTTTATATAAGTACACATACTGTGACTACATTCTTTTAAATAGATGTATTATGGTCCATTATTTATTTATCCAATTCCTTCCTGGGTAATTTCTAATCTCTTACCATAATAAAAGTGCTGCAATGAATATCCTTATGTATACATCATTTCACACATGTGATGATATCTCTGTGATAAATAACAGACTAAAGCTGCTTAGTCAGAGGGTTTGTATAATTAATTTTTTTATAGATATCTTTGACCATTTGTATGAGGGAAAAATGAAATCACTTACTAGTTCCAATTTACATTTCTCTGAATACGCAGAAGTTGAACATCTCTCAGCAAATTTTACAATGACTTCATGCCTACTGTTTCATCTGATATTCAGCTGCTGTCTTCCCCATTCTTAACAAACTCCCTGATATTCTAGAGCAGCAATTTTCAACTGGTGTACTGTAAGAATTTTTAAAACATGCAATACCTGCCAATTTAGTCAGGGACACTGACCTCTTTTCCTTTAGATTGTCAAATAAAAATATGACAACAGTCAACACTACAAAGCTGTCTTGTGGGAATGAATCAAAGTTATATCTATTTTTGTCAGAGCAGCAAAAAATATATTTTTTGGTGTATGGCAGAACTTTAGTAATTAGTTTATGTGTGCCATTACATGAAAAAGGTTGAAAATCTCTGCTCTAGAAAATTCTCCTCCCTTCAATGCCTGCTTAGGGACGTGAGAAGAGGCTGAGTGCTCTTAGGTTGAAGTGTCCCTAGTAGTGAGATCCTACATGGCATAGCATCACTATTACTTCTGTACGCCGCATTTCCTCTCTTCTGATTCAGTGATAGTATCTCAGTTTTTTCTACTCATAGGCTATGGTATTTTCAGCCCCTTGTGGAAGGAAGCCACTACAAATTTCTTGCACTCATCTTGGCTGGCCAAGGCTTTTAGGTTTTCTGTGTTGGTCATTCAGAGAAGCAGAACTACTATATTATTTAATATACACACATATATAAATTGTATATGTAATTTGAATATATATAATTTGACATTCTATATACAGAAAACCCTAAAGACTCCACCAAAAGACTATTACAAATAATAAACAATTGAACAATAAAACATTTTTTAAAATTTAAAAACCAAAAAAACAACAACAAAAATAATAAATGAGTACAGTAAAGTTGCAGGATACAAAATCAATGTACAAAAACCAGTTGCATTCTTACATACCAGAATACCAGAAAAAAGAAATGAAGAAAATCTCATTTACAATTGCAACAAAAAGAATAAAATACCTAGGAATAATAAACTTAATAAAGGAGGTAAAGAACCTGTATACTGAAAACTACAAGATATTGTTGAAAGAAACTGAAGACACCAAGAAATGGAAAGATATTTTGTGTTCATAGATTAGAAGAATTAACATGTTAAAATGGCCATATTACCTAAAGCAATATACAGATTTAATGCAATTCCAATCAAAATCCCAATGGCATTTTTCACAGAAAGAGAAGAAAAAAATCCTCACGTTTGTATGGAACCATAAAAGACTCTGAATAGCCAAAGGAATTCTGAAAAAGAAAAAAAAAAGAGAACAAGCCAGAGGCATCACACTCCCCGACTTCAGACTATACTGCAAAGCTACGATAATCAAAACAGTATGATATTAGCACAAAAACGGACGCATGAATAAATGGAACAGAGTAGAGAGACCAGAAATAAACCCACACATATGTGGGCAACCAATTTTCTTTTTTTTCATTGTCATGTACACGGAATGTTATCTTTAAAAAATTTTTAATTGAATTTATTGGGTTGACACCAGTCAATAAAATCACATAGGTTTCAAGTGTACAACTCCACAACACATCATCTGCATAATGCACTGTGTATTCACCACCCAAAGTCTGTGGGTAACTAACTTTCAACAAAGAAGCCAAAAATGTGCAATGGAGAAAGGAAAGTCTCTTCAATAAAGAGTGTTGGGAAAACTGAAAAGCCACATGCAAAAGAGTGAAACTAGACCACTATCTTACACCACACAAAAAATTAACTAAAAATGGATTAAAGACTTGAACATAATTTGAATATAATGTATAATTTATGTATTATACATCATATTATAAATAGTATGTTTATCACAGGGATTTGACCTTATCCAACTTTAGGAGACAGTTAAAAAATCAATATAAGGTGATTATTTTTTATTTTTATTTATTTTATTTATTTTTTAATTTTTAAATTCAGTTTATTGGGGTGACAATGGTTCACAAAACCATACAGGTTTCAAGTGCACAGCTCAACAAAACATCATCTGCACTCTGCATCATGTGCCCATTGCCCCAAGCAAAGTGTCTCTGTCCCCGCTTATCCCCCTTTTGCCCTCCTCCACCTACTCCCAGCCCCTTTCCCTCTGGCTATCACCACATTGTTGTCTGTGCCTATGTGTTTTATACATATATATTTTTTTCTTTGCTTAAACCCTTCAGCTTTTTCACCCAGCTCCCTAACCCCCCTCCCCTCCGACAGCTGTCAGTCTGCTCTATGTATCTATATTTCTGTTTCTATTTTGTTTGTTAAATTATGTTTTCACTAGATTCCACATAGACGTGAAACCACATGGTACTTGTCTTTCTCCAATTGGCTTATTTCACTTAGCATAAAGTTCTTTAGGCCCATCCATGCTGTTGAAAAGGGTAAGATTTCCTTCATTTGTTATGGATACAGCGATTGTTTCAGAGACTGTTAAAATAGAGCCTAAAGATTCCAGGCAGGCAGTTGGGAAGGAAACAAACATGAAGTGGGAGAAACAAGAATAAGCTGGAACCTGTGAGGATGAGCTGGAACCCAGGAAGGTGGACTGGAACTCTTATCAGTCTCTTACAATCTTTAAGCTTCTAACTTTGATGACAGGGGTGTCCCTTTTGCACAGTTTAACACACTTGGCCTGGGAGTCAGAGGAGCTGGAAGAGGATGTGGTAAAACCTGGAAGATTGGTGGAATCTGCTGCTACATGCCAACCAGGAGATCCAGCAGACAGGTGACACATGCACAAGCTGCAACAGTACCTCACACCCCACTCCAACCTTCTGAATTAAAGAGAAAAGGACTGCTATTCTACTTCCACCTTGTGAATGATGAGCAGAATGTCCCATGAGCCCAGCTAAAATGGAACTATGTGGGGAAGGGAGCTCTGGGAAATGTAATTTCAGCTTAGCTAAATTGACACAATACAAATCCTCCACACCCTTCTGAAGTACCCTTGTCATTCATGTTTATTTTCCGTGCATTTGGGGACCTGGACCAAGCTGTCAATCATACTTAAGTAGCTTTTCCCACCAATTCTCATCTTGGGCCTTTGTTAATTAGCTTTTATTGTGTAACAAACCATTTCAACACTTACTGGTTTCACAGAACAAACATATTTACTATTTATGAGTTCTCATGTTTCTATGTGCTTGTTGGGCAGTTGTTCTTTCTCTGGCCAGGATCTACTGGAAGCTGAGTGGTCTAGGATGTCTTCACTTACTGAGAGTGGTCAGGCTGTTGTCCAAGTGGCTTCTCAGCTGAGATGGCTTATCTCTGCTCTACTATGCCTTACCTCATCAGCTCACATTGGACTGGCTCTTTTTCCACATAGCAAAGGCCTCTAGCATCCTTCCATAATCTTAAAGGTACATCCAGTTATTCATTTTTTTGAGCCTTTGTTGGGGTCTCACATATGTTCATCATTTGTCATCTCACGTTCTTCCTCTTCTGTACTCCTGTGGATATCTGTTTCCCACAAAAGCAGGTTGATGTCTACAGCCTAACACAGAAGGTAATATTCCCACTCCATGAGAACACTGATGTTTACATCAAGAGAACTCTCTTCTTGGGTTCTTAATGCTGTAAACCCTCAAGGTGTCAATACCCCTTCTTGTTCTCTGGAGACCCTGATACACCAAAGTGAGGTGCTTTTTACATGTAGAGGTGGGAAGGATGTCCACTGTCTCCCATTCGACATTGTACTTTACCTCCTGGGCATTGACCCAGAGCTGCTTGTGCCTCTGTGCCAACATTTCCTTTTAAAACCAAATCCTCAGCTTCTGTCTATAAGCCGTATTCTCCAAGGTAAGCCAGGAGTCCAGGGGCAAGAAACTCATATGTGGAACAGACATTGGGTTCTCCTTTCCATTGACCAAAGGTATTCTTTGTGCATAGAGCATCCTCCTGACCTTAGTCGCCAGTAGGTCAGGTAATCCCAGCTCAGGGGAGGCTGGGGTCATGGCTCCACAAGGTGTACTAGGACCTTTGCAGTGGGGGTCCCTACCACTTTTTCCTGGTTCCTTTTGTCCCTTCCATATTCACTGCCCCACATTACCCTGGCCTCAGATCTCTGTGCTCTAACTACAGTGAATTCTTGGCTTTTCCTTCAGTGTGCACCAGCTTTCACGTCTTCTTAACTTTCCCCACACTGGTCTCTCTCCTTGTAATATTCTTTCACCCATCTGTACTCAGAGATTGCTTCTTCATTCTTCCGGACTCTACTCCAATATTTAGTCACCTGCCAAATTTTCCTCAAGCCTTTTGGCCATAATTATTTACTCCAGTAGCGTCTTGTAAATAAGTTCCCCATTAAAGTATCTATGATATTCTGACTTAAAACTATTTGTGAGTCTGCCTTGGCAGTTACTAACTGGGAAGTCAAACACAGACAGTTCCTTGATGGTAGGAGCTATCTCCTATCCTCTGGCACAGAAGGTAAGGTAAAAAAAAAAGCTTATGTAAATGAAGGATGAAATGACGGAATAGGTTAAGAAGGAATGGTGTAGAAGACAAGATGGCATGCAGGTGGTAAATGGCAATGCCACTGCTGAAGGCATGTACAAATAACATGTATTGTCCTACTTCTGGGAGTAACAAGTTCTTTCCGAAGACTAAGAAGGGGGTCTGCTGGAATCCTTGACTTCTTGCTCAAGGTGCTTTGATCAAGGCACATTCAAGGGGAGGAGGTACAGTTCCTGAAATTGGAACTTGTCCCAGTCTGGGCAGTAGGCTGAAGATATTTGTATACTAGCTACTTAGGAGGGAATTTCTTAGGTGATCCTGAACTGAGACTATCCTGAGCAGGGGGCTCTCGGTCTTGGATCTCTCAGAGATTCAAAGATGTCTAGATAGACACAAAGCTGTGTTCTATGGTTATATATTTATAATAACAAATGAAGCACTCAGTATATTGAGTGGGTAAATAATAGAAAATAGCTTTAGCTTCAAATTGGGCAGCTATTAGGAAGATATGTATAGCAATGTATATGGTACATTTCTGTCAACAGTCTCTTCCCCTGTTCCTTGAATTTCTATAATTTTTTTAATATATGGCAATATTCCGATCATTTTAAAGACTTTTTTAGAGTAGTTCCAGGTTTACAGCAAATTAAGCAGAAAGTGAAAAGATTTCCCATTTACTCTCTGCCTTCACACATGCTCATTTTATTTTCCACTTTATTATTTTTAATATGCAAGCAAAACATTCACTATAAAATATAAAATCCCCAGAGAAGCAAGAAGAGAGGGGAAGGAAATTTTTTTCAAATAACATATTTTAAAGATAACTACTGTTAATTTTTGGTGGCTACCCTAATGTAGATAAACATTTTTCTTAATAATCTTGCTTATAACACAATTGAGGGGAAAATAACTTTTCGCCTACACATTTCTCATAATTTTATTTTTTTAAAGATTTGCTCTTTTGTAGAAAAGGTAACAAATACACACTATACAAGTTTCAAAAATTACCAAAGGGTATGCAGCTTCTTCCATACACTCCCAGAGACAAACATTATTCAATATCTTGTTTTTTTTACTTACAATAGAGCTTAGAGATCTATTACATTTCAGTTCACTGAAATTTTCTATACTTTTGCTAGGTGGCAAGAACTATTAAAGTCAAAGATACCTTTTTTCAAGTAAGACTAATTTAAACAATCAAACAATTAAAGACACACTCATGCCTTTTGAATGATACTCAGAACTGTTAATATCAGGAGGCACAGAGAATGGGGATTAGGCAAAGAGCAAGAACTATTGAGTGGATGGTAGGGAACTGGCCAGAGGCTGAGGGATGGTGGGGAAGGAGTTGCTGGGAAGAGAGAAGGCTGCGCAGAATGGGAGTGGTCAAATCACTGACTAGAGATAGGAAAGGAAAGAAAAATTCATGGGAAGAGTGAGAAAAAAACAATTGAGACCCAGAAGAATCTCTGGTTTTGTTCTACTTTGTATGTGGAAAGGGGAAATTTCTGCCTAGTAGCAATCCTAGTGTATGCTTCATAGCATATCCTCATGGCACATCCTCATAGCCTATCTATCCCAGTCACTGTCCTAGTTGGTGTCCTGTCTCTTGCCATCCTCCTTCCACCTCAGGACTGCCCTGATATGAAGGCACTCTCAAGGCCCATCTGGAATTGCTCTGTGGCTCTTCTTGAGGTGACTTCTTTACCATGTATGGGAAAGATGCTAGGAGGGCATCAACTTCCTCATCCCCTGAGGGTCTTCCTGCTTTCTCAAGGGTTCCAGAACCCTCACTCAGTACCTTTGCTAGCACCAGAGCTTCTGCTGTTCAGAGATCCTCTGCTCTTTGCCTAGAGGTGGGAAGTCTTGAGAATTAATGGCTGCTCCTTGCCTTCTAATGGAACCGGTTTTCTGTCAACCTTCTGAAGGGCCCAGGCTACACTTTGTGTTATAATCCTTGGGATCAGGCGGGGATTTGTATTTACCTCCAGTGATAGTCATCAAGTTGAATTGGAGCAATGGACTGGTCTCCTTTATCAAAGTAGGAACTTGTATTGTATAATGCCTAAAACAGCTCTTAGGCTCTGTGTTCAAAAAACATATTGAGTAGATAGAGATAATAAGTAGAAAGGAGAAATGTGACCAGGTTCCCAGGCTAGCACAGAAAAGTTAATTTAAGCAGAAGGGGGGTAGAATCAGTGTTAAGAGAACTATAGATAAGACCCACTAGCTGTAGCAATACTTCCAAGGGAAATGTCTTCAGAGGTGTCTGACCCCTTGAGGCAGCTTTAAATGGGATGGTAGTTCCTTCCAGTGCCAAGCTCTAGGTAGAGTCCATCTGGACAGGGACTAGAATTCTAGGATTGGGGAATAGAGATCCCAATGGGGAGTGGTAAGGCCTTAGGAAGAAGAAACCCACGTTGGGTTTGGAGCTTAGTGGTTAAAGTGGCCATGAGGGAGTTGATGAGCCCCGGGAAAGGAAGGTTCCCGAAGAGAGGACAGGTTGGTTGTCTTCCTTTCTCATCTGTGTCTCCGGGGAGGCTCCTGTGTGTGATAAGCAGAGACTGAAACCTTTGGGTGGTGAGAGGAATGAAAGAGAGGAGGAGGAACAACAGCTGAAAAGCTTGGAGTCCTTAGTTACAGAATGGGGTTTTTGCCTTCCTCTCTTTCTTGCTGGTAGATGTTGTTGGGCACTGAGGGATGTTTTTCTTGCCCCTAAAGTCCCTTCCCTTCTTGCAGAGACCCTCCACCCTGCTTTGACCTGGGAAAGGCAAGAAGGTGCAATCAGAACTTGGGAACAGAGAGTGAGAAAAGATGGAGATGTGGCAGGGAAGCAGAATCAGCATCAGACAGCAGGTGCTACAGTAGGTGAGGGGGAGAGGACAGGAAAGGAACCCCAGGGTCCAGAGGGTGGCAGTTTCTTGAACACACAGGGAAGAGCCATGGGAAAATCCTGTTTGCATTTTTATGAAAGTCATAGGTAAACACGAGTAACATTTCTTTCTAGATGAGGAGTCTCCCATGGGCTGGAGAAATGGGGTTCCACTTAGGAAAAAGGGCTCTTGTCTTGGAAGTTACCTAAAAACTCACTTTAGTGGATCAACAATACCACTGCTATTATTTTTAGAAAAAGAAAATGCATCCCAAGAAGACTAATGCTTGTGGTGGTAGATGGTGAAGGAAATGGTTCTACTGTTACACTCATGATTGTTTCAGTGCCCTGCTCTCCTCCAGCAGCAGGTGTGCTCTTCGACGGGTGTGTGTCATATGTTCAGGACGACATAGACCACATCATTTTCCCATCTGCACACTTGGCCACCACATCCTGATCTCGAAAATCGGAAATGCAAACTGAGTTATGCTCCTTCCAGGACTCTATTCTTAGTGATTTATGTGAATTAACTTCCTGCCTAAATTTCCACACACTTAGGAAGGTTTTTCCACACACGCTTTTGTGTCTCCTTGAGGAAATGAAACAAACCAAGACCTCTTGGTCACATGATACTTTGTACGCAAATTGGCAAAAGTATCTGTTTCATGTAGTTAAGTAGTTCTTTTAGTCAAGTCACGATTACAAGCATGCTCTGTGTGTGTGTGTGTGTGTGCATGTGTGTGTAAATATAATTTTAGGTTTCTCATTAGGGGATGTTTTGGCAAAACCATTTTGAAGTCTTCCTGGGTTAAAATCCTAGCTCCCTAGTTATTAGCTCTGCATCCTTGGGAAAGCTAAGTAACCTCTTTGTGTCTCTTTCCTCATGTATAAAACAGGGCTAACATGAGCCCGGTTGAGGGATTAAATGAGTAAATACATTTAAGATTCTCAGAACAGTTTTTAGTGCATGATAAGTGCTCGTTAAGTCTTAGTAGCTGCTATTTAAACCCAAAACAGTTCAATGCAAGGAAAATGACTTGGTGTAGTGGCAACAGAATAAGCCTAACACCAGTAAGATGTAGATTTGCATCTGTAAGTCCAGATCCTTGCTTGAGCTAGAAAAGTTTTGAACCTTTTTGAGCTTCAATTCTACTTTGTGAATGTTACTGTGAGGCTTAAATAAGATAATGATATATAAATAACCCACATGTGGTAGATATTCTAGTTTCAGCAATACATATGTAAATGAATGCTAAAGTTGTCACATGCAACTCCCCTACTAAGGCAGCTCTATGTGGTCAGCAGTTCTCAAAGCATGGTTCCTAAGACTTTTTCAGGAAGTCCATGAGGTAAAAACAATTTTCATAATAACTTCAAGATGCTATTTGCCTTTTTCACTGCGTTAACATTTGCACTGATGGTGCAAAAGCAAGAAAAAAAAACATTCTGGCTCTGTAACACAAATCAAGGCATAGGCACCAGACTCTACTAGTAGTCATTTGATTCTTTATCACCACACAATCACAATTACAAAATGCCTATGTAATTTAAGACTGTCCTTGATAAAGGAGTAAAATAATATTAATTTTTTAAAATCTTGGTCCTTGAGTACACTTGAAAAAATATTCTCTGTACTGAAATGTGAAGTACATATAAAACACTCTTGGTACATATGGTAGAACTGATGCCTCCAACAAAAGCACTGGGATGACTGAGTTGTGAGTGGAACTAGCAGATTTTCTCATGAAACACAATGTTTACTTGAAAGGACAATGGCCAGACACACTAAGGCAATTTAGAGAATTGGGATTTTGGCAGACATCTTAAAAATGAAAGAAGGGAGTCTGTCACTTTGATGAAAACAATTGACAGTACATGCTGTCAATGATAAAATTGAAGTTTTCAAATGAAAATGAAAATTTGGAAAAACTTGATCTACTCTTATGATCTTGATGGCTTCCAACACTGAAATACTTCTCTGATGAGATTTGTCATGACATTAACAAATGTGATTTTTTTTGATAATACAATATGAAATGTGTCAGTATTTGGAAGGGCTGCATAACTCAGAGATTTGATCAGATCACTGGGGAGGAGTGGGGAGGGAGCTGTAGATGGAGGTTGCCTGAGGCGATGGTAAACAGTTTACACCATTGGCTGAGAAGCTGAATGCCTCCAGAGCACATGGAATTATGGGCTAGAAGATTTAAAATAAAAGGTGGGCAGAGACTGGCTCTTGGGCTCTCTTCCTTGAGGATGCTTGAATGATCATGGTGTAGCTGCCTGCATTTCCCAAAGGATGGTATTTTGGATGAGAGAAGGAACTCTGCAAGCAGTTTAGGATTGGGTGGCCTGGAAGAGGATGGCAGGGTTATTCTTTTTTTTTTTTTTTTTAAAGATTTTTTATTTATTTATTTTAGAGAGAGAAGAAGGGAAGGAGATAGAGAGGGAGAGAAACAGCAATGTATGGTTGCCTCTCACATGGCCCTCATGGGGACCTGGCCCGCAACCCAGGCATGTGCCCTGACTGGGAATTGAACCGGGACCCTCTGGTTCCCAGCCCGCGCTCAATCCACTGAGCTACACCAGCCAGGGCAAGGATGGCAGGGTTATTCTTCACTGAGTGTTTTAGTGGGGACAGGCTCTGAGGCAGGAGCCTGTCATTCTTTCAGAATTGTGTAGCTTTTTTAAATCTTATGTTGTTTTCATGTGTAAACTAATCCTATAGATATAAGATAACTGAAAACTATCAGGGGGAATGATAGGGGAACTCGGGAGTTAATTATTTTGGCCTTGACTGATAGGTGTAAGTGATTAAAGTTGTAACTAAAGAATTGAGGATTTTAGTCTTAGTTGATAGGCTTAGGTGATTAAAGCTATAACTAAAGAGTTAAAGAGCTTATAAATGTTGGAGGGGATGTGGAGAAAAGGGAACCCTACTGCACTGTTGGTGGGAATGCAGACTGGTGCAGCCACTGTGGAAAACAGTATGGAACTTCCTCAGAAAAATGAAAATGGAACTACCGTTCGACCCAGCAATTCCACTACTGGGATTATACCCTAAGAATCCTGAGAAACCAATTCAAAAAAACCTTTGCACTCCAATGTTCATAGCAGCACAATTCACAATAGCCAAGTGCTGGAAACAACCTAAGTGCCCATATACAAATGAATGGATCAAGAAACTATGGTACATTTACACAATGGAATTCTACGCAGCAGAAAGGAAGAAGGAGCTTATACCCTTTGCAACAGCATGGATGGAACTGGAGAGCATTATGCTAAGTGAAGTAAGCCAGGCGGTGAGGGACAAATACCATATGATCTCACCTTTAACTGGATCATAATCAACAAAAATGGAAAGCAAGCAAAACATAAACAGAGACATTGAAA
>PVJI01004471.1:0-107785 GCA_004026765.1 Micronycteris hirsuta | reverse complement strand
TGTGGATGCATAAGTTACTTTAGTCCCTTAGGCTTTTTCCAAGTTTTCCTATCAACTTCTTTTTTCCCAGGGCCAACCACTCTTTAAGAGCCTACTTGTACTTTTATTTCCCTGTTCTGTGTAAAACTAGCACTTTTATCCACTAATTAAACTTCTGTGCTGTCCTCGTCTGAGAGACCGGGAGACAGTTGGGGGAGGGGTGAGTATCACCTGCGGATCTCCAGAGAACCATGCATTCCCTAACATTTATGATTAAGCCTCCCCTACATGATCTCAAATGTCATTATGCAGAGGCAAGAATAAAGTTTTCTAAACCAGAATCCTTCGAGCCTATCTTCACAGAGGATGCAGTTGGCTCTACAGTTGCAAGAGCTGGAGTTAACAGGTACATGTTCTACCAATTATCCATTTACGTATTGCAAGCAAAATAGCAACTTATTATATATCAAACCAGTTTAACCTGGGATTTGTGGAAATCAAGTTTCCCGCCTTGCATTATACGTCCAGGGAAAGCACCCTGCACAGATTTCCACATGGAATGTGGTAACTCTATCCCAATTAATTTATCCACTGCATGAATGAGATGCTTCTGGTCTCTGTGAATCTCTCAAGAGACAAAGGATGATCCCTCCAGCAACTTGTAAATGGCTTAAAAGTTAGAGAAGTACAGAAAAGTAGGCTGTCCTGTATATTCTCTGCCTGTCTCAAATGAGTGAAGGAAGGGATTTATTCTCTCAATAACACAAGAATGCTCTGTTCATCATTCCAGTGTGCTTCTTGGCAGCAGGTGGACTAGTTTGCAAAAGCTTCTCTGACACAGAAATTAAAATAATGCTTAAAGATCATTCTACTCCCATGGGGGTGAGGGACATAAAGTAGAAACACAGCTGGGCTTGGAACTCGGCTCGCATGGGCTTTTCTCGGTGATCAAAGGGGTTTCTCCGAGACTGTAGCACCGTGTTGCCTGTGTGACCATGAGCAGTATCCCTGTTACTGCTTTCACTTAGTTCTAACACTGCTTTTATTTTCATTTGTTTCATTAGTCCCTTATTTGAAGAAATCAAGATAAATTCTAACATTTGTATAGTACTAAAGAATACTGGGGTAGAAGGTGGTCACAGCTTTAGTGATTTAAACTTTTATTGAATTTCCTCTAAATTCTGATTAACATTCAGAGAGAAAAAAAATGCTTAAGTTGCAGAAGATTGAAATTACCCAGTTTCAAATATATGGAGCATTACTGTAATACTGAGTATGTCTCACTGTGCTCTCATTATCTGAAAACTGGTCATCTTGTAAAGAGCCAGATCGTTTCCTTGCCCCTATGACTGCACTCAGAGCAGTCTCTGATAACGTAGTGCTTCTTCATCTCTCCAGCAGGAACATGACTCACCGTGGGACATGCAAGGCAGTGGGGATTCTGGTTGAGAAAGTGTTGATAATTTTGCTTTCACTGTAATTAAATTTAATGTAAGGTGAGGAAAATTCATGCAAGAAATTGTGGGTTTAGTCTTAGCTCAGACATCAGTTTGTTGTGCAACCTTTGGCAAATCATTTAACCTCTCTGCTTTGGTAATTTCAGTTTTATGGATGTGCACATTAATAAATATTCAGGTAATAGTAAACGTTAACATTAGATATTCAGCCCCTCATATTTGTAATCATACTCTGTAGTCATTATTATGAGACCTCACGAAACAGCCATTTGTGTTGGTACTCACTATTTGCTGTGGTTATTTCGATCCCAATATGGCATTTTAGATGAGGAAACTGGGTACATTCTCATGACTTCCCCCACAGTCCTTCAGCAGATTGAAGGAGCAGCTGGGATAAGAACCTATGAGTATGTGTTTTTAATCAGCTGCTGCCTTTACCATAAGTCCATCAGTCTGACTACTGCAATTTGTCTACCACCTTCTCAGAAAGTTGATAAAGATTAACTCTTGCCTCTTGCTAAACTCATTGCAAATTGGGAATGCTAAAAGAATGTAATACAAATAAAGCTCCTAGGGATAAGACACTGGCAATGAAAAGCATTGTGAAGGCTTACAAAATATTTTAAGTATATTTTATTATGCTATTACAGTTTTCCCAATTTTTTATCTCCTTTATCCCCCCTCCACCCCCCAACACTCCAGCATTCCCCACTCCTTATTTCATGTCCATGGGTTGTACATATAAGTTCTTTGACTTCTCTCTTTCCTATACCATTCTTAACCTCTCCCCATCTATTTCGTGCCTACCAATTATGCTTCTTATTCCCTGTACCTTTTCCTCTCTATTCCTCTCCTCCCCCTCCCCACTGAAAACCCTCCATGTGAACTCTATTTCTGTTATTCTGTTCCTGTTCTCCTTGTTTCCTTAGTTTTTGTTGTTTTTTTTTTTTTAGGTTCAGTTGTTGATAGTTATGAGTTTGTTGTCATTTTGCTGTTCATAGTTTTTGATCACCTTCTTTTTCTTAGCTAAGTCCTTTTAACATTTCATATAATAAGGGCTTGGTGATGATGAACTCCTTTCACTTGACCTTTTCTGGGAAGCACTTTATCTGCCCTTCCATTCTAAATGAAAGCTTTGCTGGACAGTCATCTTGGATGTAGGTCCTTGTCTTTCATGACTTCAAATACTTCTTTCCAGCGCCTTCTTGCCTGCAAGGTTTCTTTTGAGAAATTAGCTGCGAGTCTTATGGGAACTCCTTTGTAGGTAACAGTCTCCTCTCCTCTTGTTGCTTTTAATATTCTCTCCTTATCTTTAATCTTGGGTGACTTGATGATGTACCTTGGTGTGTTCCTCCTTGGGTCCAATTTCTTTGGGACTCTCTGAGCTTCCTGGACTTCCTGGAAGTCTATTTCCTTCACCAGATTGGGGAAGTTTTCCTTCCTTATTTATTCTTAATAAGTTTTCAACTTCTTGTTCTTCTCCTTCTGACACCCCTATGATTCTGATGTTATAGCGCTTAAACTTGTCCCAGAGGTTCCTAAGCATCTCCTCATTTTTTGAATTCTTGTTTCTTCATTCTGTTTTGGTTGGATGTTTATTTCTTCCTTTTGTTCCAAATCATTGATTTGAGTCCTGATTTCCTTCTCTTCACTGTTGGTTCCCTGTATATTTTGCTTTATTTCACTTTTGGTAGCCTTCATTTCTTCCTTTATTTTGCAGCCGAGCTCAATCAGTTCTGTGAGCATCCTGATTACCAGTGTTTTGAACGCTGCATCAGATAGGTTGCCTATCTCCTGATTGCTTAGCTCTTTTTCTGGAGTTTCGATCTGTTCTCTCATGTGGGCCATATTTCTTTGTCTTGGCACATCTGTTATGTTGTAAGGGGGTGAGGCCTTAGTTATTCACCAGAGTGGGGCAACCCTCTTTGCTACGTTGTAGCACTGTCTGTGGGAGTGGGGTCAGAGGGGGAACAATGCTACTCACTTGCTCCACTCCAGCCCCACTTTCCAACAACTGTCTCGTGTCAGACTGGGAGTTTCTCCCACCGTGGCAACCTCCGCAGTAGCTTACAGCTACCTTTGAGTCTTTAGTTTCCTGTTCAGGCAGCCACGCCCTCGCCTCCCCACCGTCCACTGCCTTCCCACACATCCTGCCCACTCTGCTGCCGGTCTGCCATCTAAGACCCTCCTACAGGTCTGGGTGAATGTTTCTTTAACTCCTTGGTTGTTGGAGTTCCATGCAGTTTGATTTTCTGGCAATTCTGGCTGTTTATTGTTTTTAGATTTATTGTTACCCTTTTTTTGGTTGTGCGAGGAAGCAAAGCATTTTTACCTATGCCTCCATCTTGGCCAGAGCTCACAAAATATTTTAATTAAGGAAAATAAACCCTAATTTAAACAATTGTCAAAGGGTACACTGACCAAGATTTCCTTTAAATTATTTATATCAAGTCTTTTCTTTTCTTCTAATCTAGCACTCTAGTATTTGTTCTCTTGTTCTAGCTGAACTTTTTAAGTGATGTCCTACTTTCTACATCCCTTTCTAAGACTAGAAAGAAGTCTATTTCAGAAAGGTCGGTAGAAGGGAAAGCTTATGAAAGAAGTCAGTAACACATGATGAGTCTGCTAACTTGCTGAGTTTGTGCTTATCTGCAGCTGACATAATTCAAGTGATGCTGGGTAACCAACAGTTGTTATCCTACCAGACATCAGATAGACAAGAGGCAAAATATCCGCCAACACTTTAAAACATGAAGAAGCCCTGAAAGTTCTAATGAGCAGTATGAAACTACAGGTAGTAAAGGTGTGGAAGAGTAAAACAGAGTGGATGTTTTTAGAAATGGGAAAACTGGAATATACGCACACTCAAATGGGTTAATCAGATGTTGACAGCATGAAAAGATTGAGGTTCATCTTGAAGTTGTGATTCACTTTGAAAAGGCCAGAGGCAGCTCGGGTTTCCCTGGGTGAGTGGAGCTGTGGGGAGGGGGCAGCGGGGCCAGTGGATGCCGGATCCGAATTTAGAGACCCCTCCAAGGAGATGCAAAGCTACCATGTCCTTTTCTTAACCAAGGAGCAGTGCTCTACAGTGGGTTTATTTTTTCACATTTACCTGGAATATCAGTGCTGCAGACACCCGGTGATGCTTAGCGAGGTATTTTAGTTCTGGAATGTAGTTTTTTCCAGGGTTTTGTTTTGTTGTGTTTTTACCAGTGTCAAACCAGAATTTTTGTTTTCTGATGACCTCCACAAAAGTGTAACGTTGCTGAGGCATTAGGAGGGATCCCATCAGTATGAACCCCCTGAGAGAGAGAAGTGCTATTGAAGGGTAATCATGAGTAAGCAGAGACAAGAAAAGAAGCTGTTTGGAGGAGAGGAATAGGAATTATTTTTAAACACGCTCTATGATTATTTGGCTAAATGCGGGAGGCATACTGAACTTTATTTTCAAGTATGTGACCTTTTCACAATCATGAACCATATGCTGGAATGTGCCAATAAGTGCAGTAGTTTTAATTAGCCACCCTATCATGTAAAACCAACAACCAAAATTAATATGAGGTGTTTTTTTTAATACCCAATGACTTAAGTAATTAGAAAAAAGAATTGCAAGCAACATTCTTCAGCTGAGTTTATCCTGGTCTTTTTTAATTTTAACTTGAGTAGGAGCAAAAAAGGCAAATTGCACTATTTGGTTTCATTTCTTAGTTTAGTAAAAGCCACTATGCCCAGCACTAATTAATTGGCAGAAGTGCTATTTATGTGATGGCATCTTCCAGCCAGTGTACCTTCCAGGGGAAAAGGTAGGCGGTTTGTGTTATTTTGTCTCTGTGGACTTTAGTAACTAGAATTTAGCAAGGCAGTATCCCGGAATATATTAGGAAATAACAATGATTCATTTTGTATTTTGTGCCCTGAAAAGCCATTTATGTAAATGTAAATGCTGTATTTGTGATATAAAAATACTTGGAAATTGCAAGCTCCTCAGTCTTTGTTTGTGATATGATAGGAGAGGGAAAATTAGGAATTCCCTAACTGGGCTGTGATTTACTGTATATTAACAATGCAGGATATACCCCACTTTGAGGAATTCCAATTGATGACCATCCAGATTTCAAAATAAATAAATCAGGGGTTTTGCAAGAGCACTGTCAAATAAAAAATCAGCAGGAACTTAATAAAGGAGAAGTTGAGAGTTAATCTCTGAAAAATACATGTATGTAGCAGCAAAAAGCACTCTACTAAGAAAATGTTGATTTATGATCAATTTTTTAGGGATATATCTGTTGTATAAAGTGGAAATAAAATTATTTTTAAGCTCAGTATAGCTTTTTCCAATGTGAAGAATAAGATACAAATAAACCACCCTAGTAAGTTTTTAAAATGAGAATAGCAGCCTTCTAAAAAGTTTAGTAGTTCTGTATGCGCATTGGCGTTGTGTAAGAATGGAAAGCACTTTGGGTTTAAATCATACATCTGCCACTTTTAAACAGCAAACTTGGACAAGTCCCTTGAATTATCTGAGTCTCAGTCCTACCTGGTACGTAAGGGTTAATCGTGCTCTCTAGTGTGACTTACAACCAGGTGAGATGGTACGTGAAGGTACAGTTGAGCACTCGGCAGACGGTTTACTGTTATTATCATCTTATATGAAAATTGTTTTCAGTTAAAATTGCTTTAAATATTTCTTCCAAGCAATTGTAGAAGATTACAACCCCCACCACCACCATTTTTAAGTATTTCCCACAATGTCCTTCATCGTGGTTGGCAAAAAGGGTACTTAATACTTGTAGCATATTGAATTATATAATCCCCGTTAATTTACTTCCTCATTTCTTTGAAAGATAAATTATTTCACAAGATACCAGCCATTTATATCTACATTTTTCACTGAAATTTTCTCCATTCTATCAAAAGCAAAGAGAAGCTGACTTTCTGTAGATTTTTACTGTCGTTTCCATTTGAGGCTTCAAGGCTATAAAAAATAGAGCTTTCTTTTATCTTTCTGCACATCTTGAGTCATTGCACTCAGATGCAAAGACCATTTTCCACTTGAATCATCTTTTCCAGTTTTTATTGTCATTCCCAAAGCTAATGAAAGCAATTGTTCCAGTGTGCTCTCTCCCACAGAAGTCAGGATGGCTGGCCACATAAATGATTTCTTTAAAACTCTTGGTACAGCTGCACCTTTGCTGGCAATCTGGGAAGGAGCAGGGCCAGAGTCCAGGGAGTGGCCTTACCTGCGTCAAGCCTTGACCACCTCGGGCATGCCATCCTCAGGCCTTCAAATCTGTAATCTCTCAAATCTCCACAATATCCCACATGATCTGGTTTTGTCAGAGAGTAACTGGAGGCCTAAGGGGATTCAGAAATTTAGTCAAGGTCACCAGGCCAGAAGTGAGGGTGGGAAGAGTCAAACCAAACAACTGTCTCAGGAGTCACTGCCATGTGTGGCAACCTGGAGTTGTCAAGTATGCAAACTCTGGATTTGACTCCTGGGTCACTATAGTCCGGTGACCCCAAGCCAAATCACTTAATCTCCTTGTTTCTTAACTTTTACAAAACAACCAAGAATTATATACCTATCTTCCAGAGATGTTGTTGGGATTAGATGTGCTAATCCATACGAGAACCACAGTACCAGGCACAAGGTGAACGATGAGGTGGTAATGGTAGGTTTCCAAAGACCTTTTGAGAAATGCTAAAGAGTTTCGGCGATAACCTGTTGACAGTTGGGAATCACTGAAACTTTCTAACTTGTCCGGGAGAGGCGTGATGAGATTTGTGTTTTTGAACAATGAGATTAAAAGCATTGTGGAGCATTTATGGGTGGGAGCAAGACCAGAAACAAGGACTCATGGTTGGAAGCTTTTCAAGTATGGTGCATTTAAGAGGGAATGAAAGTTTGAAGCAGGGCAAGGTAGGAGAAATTGGAGAACAGACCCTTAAATACCGTAGGGAGTGACTTGAAGGGATCGAGTTGCCAGTTTAATATGGAGGTAAGGAAATACTTACATGTGACTTTGAGGACTCTCACAGCCGGATTTATGGTGATACTATTCACCCAAAATAGGAAGTATTAAGTGAGAAATGGATTTTTTTTGGTGGGAATAAAAAAGCTAGCTTGGACATGCTCAATTTTAGATTTCCTACCAAAAATCTGAGAGAAAACATCGGTCAGAAATTGGCTCAGGAATTCAGAAGCTACATTTGAGACGTGGATTGACATTTGGGATTTATGGAGAAGGTGACCTCTGGACACCTGGCAGTAAATGACCACCAGCTGGTCTTGATTCAGTAGTAAAATCACCGCCCCACAATAGGGCTCTTAGTAGGTGCTCAGTAAGTCTCTGTGGAAGAGGGCACAGGAGATGGGAAGGCATTGGCAGAAAGTGAGTGCAGTGTCAGACTAGAAACCACCGAGAGAGCAGCAAGAGGGGCTGGGAGGGAGAGTCAGCGAAGGTGGGTGAGAACGGCACTCACAGGAGGCCACGAGCACCAAGCTCCGTGGTGTAGCTGCTTCTCAAAGTACCGCCATTTGCCCGTATACAGGCACCCTAAAGACCAACGTTTTCCCCTTTGTTCACATCTCAGAAATAGTCTGAATACTGCTTTCTAGCCACTTCAGTGCAGGGAGTGCCATGAAAGGCAGCCTCGCCCACTGGAGAGCGGCTCCTGTTACAGGTAACAGAAGAGACCTGCAGGTAAAGCGTTGCGCTTTCCAACGTATTGTGCCTTTGAAAATAAGTGACTCATGATCCTAGTTCTTTGTCTCCTTTAGCCCATTTTTCCATTGTCCCTTTTTGAATGTGTTCACCAAGCAGCATTCTGCCCTGCAGATATACCTGTTGGCAGCATCTTCCTTTGCTATGTGGAAATACATTGAAAAAGATACAACTGAAGTTTCATCATACTCTGGATTTCAGTAGGAGACTTGGGTTCAAGGTGTGGCTTTGCCACCAGTGAGCTCCTCCCACTAGTCCTCAGCCCCACAGCAGGCTGGCTTCCACTGTGGTCATGACCTTAGCACTGACCTCCAGGGGAACACTGACCTCCTCATTGTAAAGTCTCCGAATATTTTCAAGGCTTCACTCACTTGACTGTGGAAATGTGCTTGGCCCTGTGAGACTATCCCCACATTTTTGAAAATTTCTGCTCTGGCTTCCTAGACATGTCCCTCTCCTGATTTTCTTCTCTCTGGCCTTGCCTTCTTTCCCAGGTCCTTTGCTCCTTTTTCCACCGATCTCCGAGTGATGTCATGCAGTCTTATAACTAATGGCTTCCAAAGTTTTATTTCCAGCTCATATCCCATTCTTGACCTCTATCTGCTTAATGAGCACATCCACTCCAGAGTGAAACTAGTCCATGACCAAAGTCATTATCTTATTTTCCCAGCTTACGTCAGAAAATGACTCCACTGTCTATCCAGTTAACCCAGGCCAGAAACCTAGAGTCATCTTTGGCTCCTCTCTTTCACTAACTACCTATGTCTAATTAGAAACCAAACCTATTGATTCTGCATCCAAAGTCTTCTCTCCATCAATGCTGCCACTACCCTAGTCCAGCCACCAGTTTCTCAACATGACTTCAAGACTGTGTCTTCTTCTCTGGTCTTCCTGCTTCTCTGCTTCCTCCTCTACTTTACTCTCCCCTTTGCAGTTTAAGTAACTTTCAAATCCAGTCCTATCACTCAGTGCTCAAATCCCTTTCGTAACCTTTCCAATAACCTTAAAATAATAAGCTTTCAAGGATCTTCATGGTCTGCTCTTTGGTCACGTTTTCAGTCCCATCTATCCCCACCACCCCCCTCTCATTTCTCGCTCTCCCCTCTTGCCTTTGTATAGACTCTTTCCATCCGCAAAACTGCTCCTTCTTCTTATCTCTATCCAATACCTGGTTAAATCAGACTCAGCGCTGTCACCTCAGCGCCACTAGCTCCCTTCTCTCCCTCCTTCACCCCAAAGAGTAGGGAGCCCAGCATTTTAATCTCATAAACCCTATAATTTCTGTGCCTCTCTTATCACAGCATTATTATATAGTCTGTCCAGAAAGTATCCAGCCACACACTCTTAAAAAACAGAGACATTTATGGAAGAAGATACAAGATACAAGAAACACTGTACATAGGACGATGATACTTCAGTCCCCTTCAAAGTAGGCACCTTGGGACCTCACACAGTTCTCCCAGTCGCCATCAGCTGCCCATTGTATTTCCTTGAATCTCATTGATGGTCTGAAATCTCTTCCCTTTCAAAGGTGATTTTAGTTTTGGGAAAAGCCAGAAGTTGCAGGGCACCAAATCTGGACTGTGGGGGGTGGGGGCGCTGAGTCACCCTAGTGGTTTGATAGTTCGCCAAAAAATTCTGCACAAAATGTGATGCATGAGGAGGTACGTTGTTGTGATGAAGTTGCTAATCACCAGTTGCCCATAACTGCTGCCTTCTGAATTATCTGAATAGTTTCCATGGAGGAATGTTAAGCTTAATGCAAGATTTGATGCAGATTCATTCTTCTACTTGCTCAGTCATTTTGAATGCGACAGCCGCACAGTACATGTGCTCACTCAGTGTCATCTACCACCCCACTGACTAGGACAGTGAAGTCATCATTGTTCATGCATGTGAACAGTACACTCTGGTCCACTCTCCTTGGCTACCAGATTACAGTGATGTCCTGCGGCATTCTCATTATATTAACAATGGCTGGGCTTTTTCCAGACATATCTGTACTCTCATTGTAATTGCTTGTTTAACTCTCCATTTCTCTCCTAAAATGGCCCCTTCATTCCCGTATCTGCTGTCCTAATATAGTGTAGCACGCAGTAAGCATTCAAGAATGAATGAATAAATGTCACTCCCTGGATTTGCATCTTGCCTTCAAGGAATTCATCATCTTATAATAAGGGAAAGCTTATATTATAGCTACAGTAATAGAAACTATAAACCATCCAAATTAGCACAAAAAAGGGAAAGACTAACTTTGTCAGGGAGACTTGAATTGGTCTTTAAAACCTGAATGGAGTCAACATAAGACACTTCACCTTTGGACTCAGCTCTGCCACTAATTAGCCTTTTATCTTGGGTAAATTACCTGTCTTCCCTGAACTTAAGTTTCCTTCTCTACAGAAAAGTGAAAATAATAATAACTAACTTCACAAAACTGGAGGGAAGATTAAGTGGTGAGATTTAAATGACATACACAAAACGTGGCAACTAGTAAGGGCTCAGTAGATGCAGCTGTTTTATAATTCAAATTAATTTAAATGTGTTTATTCAATGCTTCTTGAGTGAATATACCTAAAATGAACGAGGAAAAAGAATCTATTTCTTGAATGTGACTAAAATTACAGCTTCATCCTGGGTCTACATGAGAAAACTGGCTGAATGGCCTAATATATAATTTACCATTGGCCTCCATTTAACTATAATAAACTATTAAGGACCAAAGGAGCAGCCTTTATTCTAGAAAACTCCTTTTAACAACCCCAAGGAATTATTTGCACCTGTGCCTTCATGCATAGAGTAATTTACTAGCACTGGGTCCACCTTTATTCATCCATGATTTCAGTGCTGCATAATCCTATATAATAAGTTCTTCTTCCCTGGACCTCAGCCTCCCCAGCCTTGTTTATTTAGGGATACTTTAAAAGTATAAAATCTGTGGCTAGCTGTGCCACAGTAGGAATGCATTTGAAGAAATGCACTATGAAGTATAATTCTGAGCAAAAGCTGTAAGTAGTATTCAGGTATTACATTTTCTTTTCTTGGGGAAAGAGCTGTGTCCTAAGTTGGTGGTGATCTAAAATATCTGAGAACTCTAATTTTAAAAGATAATATCATGAAATTGTGAAATCTATCACCCACTGTCACGCCACTTTAAAAATGCCAACAAGTTGGTTGCAGTTAGTTTGGGGTCCCTGAGGTAAGGTTAAGGTATTAATTAACTTGCATAGCTTTAGGCAACTTGGCTGGAATCTTTGCTGCGGTCTCTCTTTAGCATCACTGATCAGAATCTTTGCTCTCAAAATTTTTTTCTAAACCTTAACCCTTTTGAGCATGGGCATGCCTTAGCACGTCATAGTAAAATTACCCGTTTACTTGCTGACAACTCCCACCACACCCTAAAGCAATTTGCAGGCAGAAGCTGTCATTCATAACCCCCATTTTTCCTATTATCTCAGACTGTTCCTGCTCCTAGTAAATATTCAGTAAATAGTTGTTGAATGCTGAGAGTACAAGAAGCCCAACCAAGTGACATACACAAAGGTAGCTGCTCCTGAGGCTGCGAGAGCTGTCAGCCACGCCCCCCTGCCCGATGACGCACCCAGTGCTATGGCTCTGTGCTCGGAGACAGCGGGCGACTGCACACTGGTTTGAGCTGAGCTATGTGCCTTCATCAGCCCCAAAATTACCTTTGAAATTTCATCCACATGAAAAATACTTATGTTAGAGGCACTGAACAAGTCCCTGTGGAACAATCAAAGGTTAAAAAGACAAGTCTCCTATCTGTAAATTGCTTTAAAAGAAATTAAGGTCACGATCACACAGATAGGAGTTGAATGGCGTCCAGGGAGTAACCATTATAGTTGGCTTCCATTATCTGTGCCATGAAGTCCAAAATTCCAGCTGTCTTTCAGGAACCACCTCCACCTGGACCTTCAAATGTTCCAGCCGTGTCTCCTGTTGCTCCCCTACAAGAGTCCTCTTCTCTCACCCTGTGATCTGTTCCTTGCTCTCCAGATAAACGATGTTTAATCCTATTTCCACACCATTGCGTCCAGTGATAACCCAACTAGAATATTCACTTTACTCAGTTCCTGTAAGCCATGTCCTTCAGGACTCACTGGCAAACCCTCCTCTCAGCCAGGCCTCCCCGGGCTGCCCCAGAGGAGCACGCCTGTAACATTCACGGGACACACGGCATGGACTGCACATTTTATGTGAATACTCTCTTCTCAAGGACCATACTTTATGTGTTTTCTAATTCCCAGTGTTCAATGGAGACAATATTGTCTCAATAAATACAGGATGGGATAAAAGTAGGTTTACAGCTGTGAGTATGTGCTATAGAATCTGTTCTCGTATTATTTGTTAATATTGTATCATTTTCCATCTGAGCAACTGTAAATGTACTTTTGCCCCACCCTGTGTTTGGAGACGGTGGTCACTTCTAGCTGGAGAGGTCGAGGAAGACTCCCAGAGGACACAACATAAAGGAAGGCATGAGGGTGACCCTGCCCCATCTCTCTGGAGGTAGAGAAATACAAGTTCCGTGTTTTTGGGCACATGTTCAGAAAAGCATCTTGCTTTAGACCTTAGCTCTGGGCAGCACCCAACATGACTGACACCCCCTCCTTATTTGGAAGCTTCACCAGCACCATGTTTTCCTGGCTCCCCTCCCAAATCACCACCACCACCCCCTCTTTGGACCACCTTACAGATTCATCTTCCTCTGGCCCCCATTAACGTTTGAGCTGACTCAGGGCCCTCTCCTTTCAAAGGGCCTCACTTCTTTCTTCACACATTCTCTCTAGGGAATATCCTCCACTCCATGGCTTTAGTTAGCAATCTGTGTATTGAACACTGAAATCTATCTGTATCTCCAACCCATCTCTCTCTCCAGACCCAGAAATTTAGCTGCTTGCTGGACACTCCATTTGTCCAAGTGCCTCCACATCATCACTACCCCCCACAGAGCCCCTCTTCTGAGCTCTGTCAGTGGGTGGCAACCCCTCCTGCAAACTGAAGCCAGAAGAATAGCAGTGGTTTTTCTCATGTATCAACATCATCCTAATGTTTTTGAGTCCCGTCGATTCCTATATCCATTCACTTCTTTCTCTTCCTGCTGCGACGTCCCGAGTCCAAGCCTGATTACTGCAGGGCCGCCTGCCGCTCACCCTGTTTCCACTGCTGCCCCTCCAGTTCCAGTCTTTACGCTGCAAGCCAAAGTCATATTTTTGAAAGTCAAATGTAATCATGTTATGTTTCTGCTTGCAGTTCTTCAAAGTTTCCTCGTTGCTTTTAGAATTAAAGTCAAGTTGTCTTAACAAAGCCTTTCATCATCCATTCCCTTCCAGCCTCCCCTGCCCCCTCGCCATGCCCTTTGCTCTCCTCCTCCTGCTCTACGTTCCGGCCACAACAGGCCCTCTGGTGTTAGACGCCTCTCTGCTCCTCTCACCTCCTGGGCCTCTGCCTTTGCGGGTGTTCTTGCCCCGCCCACCGCCCTCTCCGCTGTCAGAGGTGTGCACACCCTTTACCTGCTAACTCCTGCTAATCTACATTTAGATCTCGGGTTTGATTTTACTTGCCTGGCGGCCTTCTCTGACCTCATAGTGTGGCCGGGGCACCCTTTTCCGCTACCATGGCAGTCTCTACTTCTCCCGTGTTGTAGTCGCTTGTGTCATTTTACGCTCACCAACAGTTTTCCTGGAGGATGGGTGGATGGATGGATGGATAATTTGTTTATTGAAAAGGTAGTTTCTGTGTAAATATATTTCCTTTAAAGAGGAAGAAACTCATTCAGGGGAATCCAGTAATGATATGTGAAATTATAAAAGGTGATATAAGTGCCACAAAGCATTTTATTTTAAAAAATGCATTACCTTTATGTAACTATATTTTTATATAGCACTTTTAAAAATCAATTTTGTCACACTAACAATCTCATATGAGTCAATAGTCCTATATGAGTCCAAAGGAGCAGAAAATGCTAAGCCTCCTTTACTAAAGAGAAAGTTGAGGCCTAGAATAACGAAGTCTGCGGCGTAAGGACCTGCTAGATTTGCAACCTGCCTAGAAAAAGTCTATTCACACAGCCCACAGACCACATCCCCAGGCTGCCTGCCCTCGGGCTGGTTGTTAGAAAACAAAGGAAGCTTCTTTTCTACCAGGAAAGTCTCGGAAAAGGAGAAAATGGTTGAGAAAGTATTTCATAAAAACATAAGATTAATCTGTTATTCATTCAGTCATTCAGCAAATATGTCTGGGTGTCTGCTCTGTCTGGTATGTGCCAGGTAGTAGGAATCAGTGGTAGACAAGAAGGAAAGCTGTGCCTGCCCCTTGTACTTCAGTGGGACAGGGAGACTAATCACAAACGTGGAATGTAGTGTGAAATTACCGTTGTGGGAAGAGCTCTGAAGGGAGGGCTTGTGCGGTACTTCAACAGCACGTGACAGGGACTCCCCATTTGATCTGGAAGGTTTTAAGACACAGCAAGGACCAATAGGTGCTTACCAGCAAGGGCGGGGCTTGAGCGGGAAGGGGAGGGGCAGAGTGAAAAGATGGTGCCAGACCCCACGCAGGAATCCACCTGTTTCTTGAAAGGTTAAGGATCAAAAGAACACAGGTCCTCATCACCATGGAATAAGGAGATAAAGTATTTAACTTAAAGGTTTAAAACATTTTATTCTAAGTTAGTATAAGACTTGTGTTCCAGCCAACTATAGCTGAAAAAGTAGGTGAACAAGACAGTATGAGAAGCTAAAAGGAGAAAAAGCTGGCACAGAAACGGAGCAAATGAATTTCCCCTTCACTTTAAAAAGCTGCCTCCTATAGCCAATGGGCAGGTGTTTGCCTGCCAGTGCCTGCCTCTAGGTCCTCATTGGAAGTCAATCCGCACTAGGGCATTGCTCCTAGCATCTGAATTGAACCTGCAGGGGCCCTGTGGATAGTGGCTGCTGAGGTTTGCTGATTTGCTCCCTCTTAGAAGAAAGAAGCTGTGTACAGTGATCCACTTGATCACTCTGATCCATCAGGCCTGAGGGACTGTGCAGCAGTGAAGATCTCTGGCTGCCCACGGAATGGAGGGCGGGAGCAAGGAGACTGAGGAGTCCAGCGCTGGGAGAGTGGGTTAGAGACGGAACGAGCGGAACAAGCCTGTGTGGAGAACGGGTGCAGCGTGGCGAAGACAGTGCACGTATTCTCACAGACGTTTAGAGTTTAAGGTGAAAAAATGCCAGGGCTTTTAGTGCTTGTCCACTTGCAAAATATTTTCATGTTATTGCCACTAACTGATAGAGAAGAATGGTTACTCCTGTTGATTTCTGGAAAAACTGACTTCAAAATCAGATGTTTACACAAAACTCATCAAAACTTATCTTCTATGCCAGGGGCTTGAAACCTGCGATTCTTTTATATTGTCTTTTTGACAGTTTGCCTCATTTTCTTTTCTCCTCCCTGGTCTTCATTTCATTGACAGCCAAGTAAATATAACTTTAAATTTCCCACTGCCCTTGCTGTGTCTCTTCCCGGCAGCTCTTCAGCATAGCTATTCCTCAACTCTTCATCTTTATTATTTTACCACCTTAACATCATGTTTCTGCCTTCCCTCTGATCTGTATCGTTTACAGACGTCCGTTATGCCGCACTGCATTGCAGGCACCTGAACTGGCCAGCACCTGAAATGTCCAGCTTGCACATTTCTGTTTTTAAGGAAAACTTGATTTTAATCTGCTTCCGGCCAAAGGACAAAAAAAATGTATTTATCCAGAAGCAAAGTTTACCAGTAATGGGAATTGGAAAGGCAGCCCAGGCCATTGTTTAAACAGAGAGCAATGGTCTTTCTTTTTCTTAAAAAAAAATCCCTTTAACAATTTTTCTTCAGCCAAAAATTCTTTTATTTTGTACTATGTACTAAATTATTTTATTTGTGTTATCATAAGAAATTAGGAATGTAGGGAAATAATGTGGCCTCTGTTTTCCCTAAGAGGTCAACTGCATTTCTAAAAGCCCCTGTGTCAAGTCGAGCCAGGCCACCAGTAGCTGATGAGCACTTGTCCATTGAAGATCACGGCGTGTGGCAGGGGTGTTGATGTGCTGCCGCCTTCACAAGGGGAAGGAAATACTGGCCGCAGGAGAGGGGGGAGAGTGGTTCATTTTGAATGAATTAAGTAGGACGTTAAATAGACTTGGTGACCAGGAAATACAGGAATGGATTAAAGAACAACTCAGACGTGGATCCGTCAGAATACAACCAGATCAACATCTTTACACACTGACTTGCCACCTGTCCCCTCTTAATTTTCATTTGAAGTCTAAAAGAACTATCTTTGTCAGGTATCATTCTGCAGAAACTTTGACCTCACCAACAAATATGGCAATTATTTTTGAAATGACAAGAGAATCTACTTCTGCCTCCTAATCTCTTCTATTTTTCATGTCTTTCTAAATATGCATTTATGGCTGACAGACTAAATGAGAACTTGTCACATGCCACTTTAGCTTGTCTTCTTGCTTATTTTCAGCCAACATTAAAAACACATATAGTAGTAATTAAATCTTCTTTAGAAATCATTTCTTCCGGGTAATGTGCTTTTTAGATCCCTCAATGAGGCACCATAACTTGATAAATTATTCTGTCAGCCGCAGTAACAACAGCAGAGCCTGCATAATTGTAAATCCTTCCCATGCTGGCACTTAGCAAAGTAATTAACCAGCCTGATTTCCTCACTTCGGAATAAGGAGGCCAACATTAGCAGGTTTTCAGAAATATTCCTTCATTTTGTCTTCTGGGAGGAGTCACTAGTCACTTGACAGATGAGGTTCTGAAGTGACTGAGCATTAGAGAAACGGTCTTGCTGCTGTAGCTTCTCAGCCCAGACTAATGTTTATTGAATTTGGACTGGTCCTGAGGTCCTGCTGGGTATAAATCTAAAGAGAAGATCCTAAGTTTCCATTTGTGATGGAGAATTTTCCATTTATTTTACTTCCATTTTGACTTTAAAAAAGAACAGAATTATTCAGGGAAAAATATATTTATGGTATATGATATGATGTTAATATATACATATTATATTTATTATATTAATAAAAGGAGACAGTTGGGTTTAAGGGGAAAGAATATTTAGCTCAGTGCGGAAGTCTAAGCCACCCTGGGAAGAACTGAAGAAGCAGACGGCGCCCAGGTCAGCCTCCCGAGAGGAGCAGGCAGTACCGACCCCACAGAGACAAGCCGTTTTGACTAGAGGCGCCATTTGCACTGGCTTCAGAGAGGTTGCTTCCCAGTTAGACTTGTTCAGATATGACTTTTTTTTTTAATGATTTGAGTCATCACTGATCAAAATGAATCACAAACGATTTCTTAATGTGAAATTTGGAGGACATTTCAAAGGCAAAAAATAGATGATATCAGAGCTGCTCGACACTGTACATTCATCCTATATTTCTTATTAGATTAGCAACATTTAAAAATCTAAACTCTGACTTGATGACCTTTTCATTAGCACACGTTATTCCATGTTCTGGCTTTTAAGTTTTAATGCCTGTCTTACAAAGAAAGAGAAAGTAGAGCCTTCTTAATCAGAATGTATTAATTTTGATTTAATATCTTTAAAAAAATCTTGCTGAATAGCTAGGCATAACTAACAGGGAAAAGAGACACAGAAAACATGATGAGGACAGAGAAGGCAAGTACAGATTCTGAAGAGCCAGAAATAAGGACAGCAATGGAGGGCTGAAGTACATTTTTTAAATTTTGAATAAGAAACTAACTAAAATATGATTCTTAGGCCCATGGCTGAGTCACATAAGAGATAGTGAGCAACTTTGTTCTTACTTTTAGTTAAGAGTAGAAGTAAATTAAATAAATTTAAACGTTAAAGATGGAGGATGTGCTAAGAATCTGTGCATATTTGTCCTTAAATTGGCTTCTAGAACCCTGACTTTCTCTGTACTTTGGAAGTACAAGAGTTATAAGGTGGTGAGTTAGAGAGGCCCAGTGGATATGAGGAAATCCAGAGGCCCCTGCGGAGCTCTCTTTGGCCCTGACTCCAAGTTCTTCACCCAGTCCATCCTCTTCCTCCTGGGAATTGGGGTCTGGCTTCGTCCTGGGCTGGTTACTGCTCCTCTAAAACATCCACTGCTGCAGACAGCCTAAGGCTTCAACGCCTGAACTCGCTCTGCCACCCCTGCTTTTCAGTTACCCTAGACCTCCAGGCCCGGACTGCCCCGTGGCCTTTCCGTGACCAGAGAATCCCTCCCAAGCTCTCTCAGGTGCCTGTTCCTGCCACACCTGTGTGCCATCCCAGCATGCCATCCCTGCCGTAGGACTTGTGCTGACAACAATCACTAACATGTATGGCTGTACAGGAAGTAATTCTGAGCCCTCTGAGAGATGTTCAACCCTGAAATAGATTCCTAAGGCAGGTCTGCAGAAATAGGAGAGGCTCTTGTTTGTCTGAATGGTTTCTGTCAGTCAGAGAATACACAGACTAACTGGTGCCTGGTCCTGAGTTAGTAAACTTCAGGTTTTATAAACACATTGACAAAAGAGAAAGCCCAAACTGTAACAAATAGTACCTAGTTTTGGAATGTATACGAAATCCAAACCCTTGGATGGAAATCTGCCCCGTTTGTATCCTTTCATTATCTGGCTTGTCTATGTCACATAGAAATGGACCCTCCCCCAGATGTCCTCTGCCCTTGGTACACCAGCAGCCACAGCCTTCCTGGGAGGAAGAGGGGGCACATGATCACAGAGGGGAGCAGGGTGCGAGAACACCAGATAGGAAAGTCTTCCCATTCTCATGCTGCACAGACAGATCCCTGTGACCCTTCACCCACTGACAGAAAAGGATAGTGTTTCCTTATGGGATTTTTTCCTAAATCAAGACATAAGACAAGGAAAGAATGCTATTTTATAGAGCTTATAGTAAAGCAAGACACAAAACTTCACTATCTTAGCTTTTTTGCCTTATTAATTTTGTTTTTGAATAGGTAGCATATGTATGCATGTAGAGGTACATAGTGAAAAGTCTCCCACCCACTCCATCTACACAAAATTCTTCCTCACGCAGATACCCGCTATTATTACTCTCTTCCGTAACCCTCTAGAGTATTTTTATGCATGTGCAAGCCTATGTATGTTTTCATATTCCCACCTCCTTTTTAACACAATAAGTAGTGTGCCATACGCACGGTTCTCACTGGAATTTTCTTCACTTAATAATACACCCTGGGGATGGTCCCCATTTGTGTAGAGGGAGCCTCTTCTAGGTACCTAGAGAGCCGTTTTACAGCTGTGCAGGAGTGTTCCTCTGAACCGCGCACCGTTGCCTAGCCCGCGCTCTGCCGTGGGCAGTTACAGCATCCCAGTCTTTCGCCGTTGCAACAGTGTTGTCATGCGTAACCATGCACATACCGTACCTTTTGGACCATAACACACACCTAGGTTTTAGAGGAGGAAAATAGGGAAAAAAATTTTGAGGCAAAAAATGTGGTAAAATATTTAATAACATAAATAACATTCAGACTATAATTCAGCTACATTTGTATATAAGACGCACCTCCATTTTCCTCCCAAATTTGGGGGGCGTGCATCTTATAGTCCAAAAAATACCGTATGTCATTTTGCCCGTGCACTAGTAAGTCTATAAAATAAATTCACAAAACTGGAATGTCTGCATCAAAGGGAATATATATCTGTCACTTTAATAACAAATTGCCGAACATAAAAATATGCAATTTGGGGGAATGCCTTTTGTCAATACCAGTAAAGTTTGTTATCAGACATTTAGATTATCAGCATAATAATTGAAAAATGCGATCTTAGTATAAATTTAACTTGCATTTTTTATTATGACCTACATTGAGCAGCTTTTCATAGTTTAAGGGTCTTTTGTGTTTTCCTTTCTGTGAATTTTGTCAGTTTTGCTGTTGACGTGTTAGTCTTTTTCTTGCCTGTTTCAAAGAGCTGTTTACCTTTATATATTAAGGAATTAGCCCTTTTTCCATGATATAAGTTGCAAATATTTGTTTCTATTTTGTATTTTGGCTTCTGACTTTGCTTATGGGTGTTGTGATTAGTTGGTTGGTTGGTTTTGGTTTGCCTTGTTCTTCTGTACCAACTGTTTTCCTTTCTTTGGAATTTTATAACATAGGTAAGAAGGTTTTTCCCATTCCATGAGAAGATCCTGCTATGTTTTCTTCTAGTACTTCAATGGGTTTTTATTTGTTTACATTAAATCTTGTATTCATTTGGAATTTATCCTTTATTCCAATGTCTCATGTCAGCTGTGAACTTAACTTTATTTTATTTTCCTTTATTTGGCTTTGAGTGAGAGGGCTCCCAGTTGATGGGACACTGTGCATCATTTCACTAATCTGAGATGTCACGCTAGCATGCACTGAATTTTCATAAATACTTGTTCTGTTGATAAACTTGTTATTCTGTTCCATCAGTCTGCCTGTTTAGTGTACCTGTGCCACATCGTTTTAATTCTTGAAGTTTTATGATGTGTTTTAATACATGGTATGTTAGTTACACTTCATCACTGTTCTTGTTTCTTTCTTTTGTTTTCCATATAAACCTCAGAGCCAGTTTGCTGGTATTTGTGCTGAGATCTGAAGTGTATGAGAGTAACTGAGAAGTGAGACTTTTATGATGTTGATTCTTCTTCGACAGGAATGCGTTGAATTTTTTAAGTTTGCTGGAATCTTCTTTTGTGTCATTCAGTAGTGTTTGATATTTTTCTTCATATAAATCTTACACATTTCTTGTTAAATGTTTCCTAGGTATTTGCTTATTGTAAATGGGCTTTTCCTATATCTTCTAACTGGTGGTAATCTGTGTATATGAGGGCTTTCGACATTGGTGTTTTAATTTCGTAAATTAAAATTTACTAAATTTTCTTATTTTTTTGTTGGAATTTGTCACTTGATTCTCATGGTTTTCTAGGTTTACAATTATACTATTTATAGTAATGATGGTTTCAACTTCTCCTTTCCAAGCTTACATCTCTCATATGTTTTGTCTAAATGTATTGGTGTGGGCCCCACTAGGACATGGACACCATAATGAATAATATTGGTGATTGTGGGCATCCTTCTCGTCCACAGATTTGTTCAAAATTACTCTCAGTGCTTTCTCGATAAGCATGAAGATATCTTTTAGACTGAAATAGAGATATTTTATCAGGTTAAACGACACCATCAGTTTCTTTATTGAGTGTTTTTATCAGTAATAGTTATTGAATTTCAATAAATTCCTTTTAAAAATCTATAGAGTTGATTATATTTTTTTCTATTTAGACTTTTTGATATGAATAAATTTTCTGTTTCTAAATTGTTATTGCATTCTTGGGATAAACCTCATATTGCCATAATACACAATTCTGCATGCTAACGGTTTATTTATTTAGGATTTTGGCTTTGATGTTGATAAGCGAGAACGGCCCATGGTTTTCTTTGATGTGTGTGTGCCTGCAGTCCTTGTCAGGGCTGGGTCAGAGCGTTATAACTACTTGATGAAAGGAATTTGGAAGTTTTCCTTTCTTCCTGTCTCCGAAGTAGTTTTAAATTGCACTGGATTTTTTTTTTCTCTTTACCCATTTGGTAGGAGTCCTCCATGGAACCACCTGGACGGACCCTTTAAGTTCACAGTGCAGTGGCCCGGAGCACTCACGGGACAGCAGAGCGGGGACAGATGTTCAGTCCTGTTGTCTCTTTCTTCTGTGACGGAAACACATCTGTTTCAATGTTCTGTTTGCTCTGGGAGCAGTTTGGGGAAATTATATTTTCCCAGAAAATTACCCATTTAACCCGCATTTTAAATGTATTTATGGAATCCAACATAGTTTTTGTAAGTAAATTCTGTTTCTGTGATTATTTCCCTCCCTCCAGCATTGCTTATTTTCTATGAGCTTTTTAAAGTCTTTTATATATGATCTGACTGCTCTGACATTTTCGTATGTGATTCTTTCAAAATTTAACAGGATTTGGTTTTTAAACGGTCACTGTTACAATTTTAAATTTATATAAAATATTTGGTTTTCTTTCTCTTGAAAGGACATCATCTATAAACAGTTACTGTTTACTCCTCCTCCCCTTCACACCAGATTTTAGTCAATAATATATTTTAACTGATACTTATCTCTATACTGTTAAACGTGTGTACCTTATCACTTGATTTGTTGTCTTTAAGTAATATCCTTCGACACACAGTTCTATATTTCTAGCAATGAAGGAACTTATTCTTCCTCTTACTTTCTTCCCCCTTCTTTTTCCAGTATTCTCCATCGTCCAGCATGAATTTTAAAACCATTCCATCCCCCTTATTCTCTTTTAGATCTAAAGTTAAATATATTCACAGCTCGGCACCAGTTCTTTTTTTATACTTTTCCTGTTCCAGTGACATTTTTAAGAAGGAATAGTAGGAAACATATTCCCTGAATTTTTGCAAGCTCAAAACTCTCGACGGCCTGTAGTTTTGAAGGACCGTTTAGTCGGACATAACATGCTTTCCTTGAGTATGTTATAGATACAGCTCCGCTGTCTTCTAGTGTGTAAAGAGTTCATTGTGGTAATATATACATAACACAACATTTACTATTTAACTGTTTTTAAGTATACAGGTCAGTGGGATTAAATATATTCTCACTGTTGTATGACCCTCTTCAGAATTTTTTCATCATCCCAATCTGGCCCCTGTACGTATTAAATAACAACACCCCTTCACTCTCCCCCAGCCCTCAGGTAGATGGTTCTACTTTCTGCCTCCCTGTAGTTGATCAAGTATCTCAAGTAAATGGAATCATACAATACTTAACTTTTGTGTTTGGCTTAGTTTACTTAGCATAATGTCTTCAAGACTCATCCACATTGTAGGATGTATGAGAATTTCATTTTAAGGCTAAATAATATTAGACTGTATGTACATGCCACATTTTCTTTATCCATCCATCTATTGGTGGACAGTTTAGGATTTCTTTTAAGTTTTTCCACATGGATGCATGTCATCTGCTAACAAATAATTTTACTACTTTCTTTCCAACTTAGATGCCTTCCTATGATTGGGAAGTGTTAACCTCCTCGTAAGTTTTTGGACAAGTTTGAGAAGAATTTATGTAAGTTCCTTCAGTGTTAAAGGATCGCTTTAACTGAGGAACTAAGTGAATGCACCAGTGAAGCCATCTGGTCCAGGGTTTTTCTTCATCAAGGGCTTTTGATGACTGATTTAGTCTCCTTATCAGTTATAAGCCAGTTCAGATTTCCTATTTCTTCCTGATTCAGTTCTTGTATTTCTAAGAACTTTTATATTTTTCTGTGTTTTCCTATTTGTGGGCATATAGTTATTCATAGCACTTGCTTATAATTCTTTTTAGTTATGTAGAGTCAGTAGTAGTGTTCCCACTTTTATTTCTGATTTTAGTTAATCTTATGAAAAAACCAGCTTTTGTTTCATTGATTTTCTCTATTGTTTTTCTCCTCTCTATTTTATCTCCAGTCTAATCTTTATTATTTCCCTTTTTTTCTGCTTGCTTTCCATTTAGTTTGCTGTTCTTTTTCTAGTTCCTTAAGTTGTAAAGTCACTGTTAATTTCAGTTTTTTCTTCCTTTTTTAATGCAGGCATTTACAGCTATCCCATTTTTTAGCACTGCTTTCACTGCATCCCATTAGTTTCAGTATATTGTGTTTTCATTCAAACTTTTTTCCATGTATTTTCAAATTTCCCTTATGATTTTCTCTTGGACTCTTTGATTGCGTCAGAGCATGTTTTTTAATTTCCACAAATTTGTTAATTTTCCAGTTTTCCTACTGTTACTGATTTCTATTTTTATCCTGTTGTTGACAACAAAGATATTTAACATGATAGCTATCTTTTAAAATCTGTTTAAACACCCTGGCTGTTGTAGCTCAGTGGATTGAGCACAGGCTGGGAACCAAGTGGCCCCAGCTCGATTCCCAGTCAGGGCACATGCCTGGGTTGCAGGCCAGGTCCCCGTGAGGGCCATGTGAGAGGCAACCATACATTGCTGTTTCTCTCCCTCTCTTTCTCCCTCCCTTCCCCTCTCTCTAAAAATAAAAAAAATAAAAAAAAAATCTGTTTAAACAATTTGTGGCCCAATACATGGTCTGCCTTGGAGAATGCCCCATGTGCACTTGAAAAAATGTATATTCTATTGTTGGGTAGAGTGTTCTGTATATATCTCTGTTATATCCAGTTGCTTTATTGTGTTTTTCAAGTTCGTTCCTTGCTGATCTTTCTTCTGGTTATTCTATCCATTATTGAAAGGTTGGTACTGAGGCTGTTTTTAAGGTTTTAGAACTGCCTGTTGATCCCCTCAAATCTGTCAATTTTTGTTTTATATATTCTGAGGGTCTTTTTATTAGGTGTGCAGATGTTTACTTTGCTATATCTTCTTGCTGCATTTAACTTTTTATTAATATGTAATTCTTATTTTTCTCTTGTTAACTTCTTTGATTTAAAGTCTCTTTTATCGGGTAGTGGTATAGCTACTGCACGCTTTCTCTGGTGACTACTTGCATAGAATGTCTTTTCCCACCTTTTCGCTTTCAGCCTGCTTGTATCTTTGGATTAAAAATAAGTCTCTTCTAGACAGCAGATAGTTGAATCATGTGATTTTATTCATTCCGATGATCTGTCTTTTGATTAGAAAACTTGTCCAATTACATTTAAAGAAATCACTGATAATGAGGGACTTCTGCCATTTGCTGTTTGTTTTATACCTTGCAGGATTTTTGACATTCATTTCCTGCACTATTGTCTTCTTTCGTGTTTAGTTGACATTTTTGTTTTGAAACATTTTAATTCACTTTTCGTTTCCTTTTGAGTATATGCTATAGCTTTTTTTAGTTACCTTGGGTACTATATTTAACATCCTAAACTTACAACACTCTAATTTGATGTATAACATCCTAAATTAAATAGCATATAGAAACTTGGCTCCAACACAGCTTCATCCTCACCACCTTTTAGTTATTGATGCCTCAAGTTGCATCTTCCTGTGTTCTCTGTCCAAATACAGGAACTAATCATTGTTCTTTTATGCATTAGTTTTTAAAATCATATAGAATATAATAAGCGGAGTTACAAATCAAAATTATAGTAGTGTTTGTTTTCATATTTGTATTTATCTTCACCAGAGAACTTTGTATTTTTGTATGCCTTTGAGTTACTGTCTAGCATTGTTTTCATTTCAACTTGAAGGGCTCTTTTTAGCAATTCTTATAGGGCTGGTCTAGTGTGTATCCCTTCAGCTCTTATTTGTCTGACATTGTCTTAATTTCTCCCTAATTTCGGAAATACAGTTATGCTGGATGTAGAATTCTCAGTTGAGTTTTTTCTTTCAGCTCTTTAAATACATCATACCACTGCTTTCTGGCCTGCAAAGCTTCTGCTGAGGTATCTTCCAATTATCTTCTTGAAGAGTCTTTGTACATGATGAGTTACTTTTCTCCTGGTGCTTTCAAGATTCTCTCTTTGTTTTTGGCTTCAAGTAATTTTATTATAATGTGTCTCGTTGTGGGTCTCTACTTGCAGTTCATTGGGCTTCTTGTATTTGTAGATCCATGTCTTTCCTAAAATTTGGGAAGCTTTCAACCACTGTTTCTCTCAGTAATATCTCTGCCTTTTCCTCCTCTCTTTTGCTTTCCTGCTCTCTTACTTCCCCCGCAATGCATGCATTGGCCCATTCGATGCATCCTACAAGTCCCTTAGACTTTGTTCACTTCAACACTTCATCTTTCTGTTCCTCACACTTGATAATTTCAATAGTCTTATCTTCAAGTTTATTAACTCTTTTGCCTACCTAAGACATTTTTTAGTTATTCTGGTGAATTTTTCATTTCAATCAGTATACTTTTCAGCTATAGAATTTTTAATTCCTTTTTTGGATTTCTATCTCTTTATTGATATTTTGGTTTATTCATACATCCTTTTCTTGACTTTGTCCACATTTTTCTTTAGCTCTTTGAGCATTTTTAAGAGTCATTTTAAACTTTTTGTGTAGTAAGTCTGCCATCTGGTCTTTTTTAGGGACAGTTTCTATTTAGTTTTATTGTTTGTTGAATGGATCATTCTTTCCTATTTTTTTGTATACTCTGTGATTTTTTTTGTTAAAACTTGGACATTTGAATCTCATAATATGGTATCTCTATTAATCAGATTTTCCCCTTTACCACAAGTTTAGTGTTCTGTTTTTGTTATTGGTTTTCATTGTTGTGAGACTGCATTTCTGTACTGGAGATCAGCCTTAAGTATAAACTTAGGGTCTCCTCAAGTCTCTCCTTAGCCTGCATCTTTCTGTATGCATTGACTTTCTAACTCCCCCCTTATGTACAGTTGCTCTAGCATGTCCTCATCCTTAAATTCCTGGCTCCCAACTGGGAAGTGGGAAAAATAAAGGGAAAAAAATTAAGGCACTCCCTTTAAATACTCTGGAAGCCACTTCAGCCAGAGGGGCTTGCAACAACAGAAGTGGCCTCTGATCCGGCACTTCCACAGTCAGAAGCAGCAAATAGCAATGATTTCACAGCTTCCTGGTACTTGAAGGACAAGGTCCTTATTACCTACCTTTGGCTTCTATAAGTCACATGCAAGCCACTACAAGAAGTAAGCACAGGTGCCTGCCATGGGACTGGTGTGTGGAGAATGGATAGTTATTGCCGTGGTAAGAGCCAAAAATGACCAAAGTTAACTGTGATTTACCACCGAACCTTCTCTTGGAATATGCAAGGATTCAAATAGAGTCTAGATATCCAAAATAGTTATACCAGACAGATGCTATCAGTGCAATTGCTGTATAGATGGGGAAATGGATTCCTGGCAATTCCTGAACACCGTCTTCCCTAGCATAACTCCTGTGCTCTGTTTGGAAGGATTTGAGAAGATATCTGAGGCATGACTAGCTACCCAAATGAGTATTTACCTTTAAACTCTAATAAATTTACTAAGATATATTTCATTATTGAATTATGATTTACCTCATGTGGTACATGGTATAACCTTTCAATATATAGATTCAAGTATATTCAAGCATATAAAGTCAAAATGTTCAGGAAAGGATTGTGTTTATCATTATTTACATATTTGTTTTGTTTCATTGTTTTGATTTTTCCTCGGAAATGCTAGTTATGCACTTGTTGGACCTCCTTCTGTTGTCTTTTTTTAAATTCTTTTTTAATTTCGACTTTATTTTGCTTCCATTTCTCATTTTTTATCCTTTATGTTTCTTGCTCTGTGTTTTACAAAGTGTGTTCTCCCTTTCTACTCCTTCCAGTATCATCTTCATTCCTGTGATGATTTTACTTTTTTCTTTTACTTCTGTCTTGAGCTCTACCTCCCCTCCTGTCAACTTGCTATGTCTTCCGTGAACTGTTGAATGTCTACATTGTGTTCTTCGTTCATAGACATAGCTCCTGCACTAAGCTTTGTTTTCTGTTTCTAACAGCATGTCAACACACCTGATCACTGTTTTTATCTCCTCGGTGACAACGTATTTTCTGGGTGCATTTTTTATAATAGATTCTGCTGGTCTCTTCCGCATTTTTCTCATGGCATTCCAATATCAATTCCTTTTCTTTTTGTTTTATTGGTGTTTGTTTTTTAGATCACTCATTATTGATGGGTTGGATTTTTGCACACACCTCCAGAGTGACGGAAGTTTGGACAGAGCACACTGAAGGTTTTCTCCCTCTTGCCTGACACCTAGACAAGACGGTTCCTGCAGATAGAGCTCAACTGAGTTATCCTCTCGGTGCCTCTGACTCCTCCCACACTGAAAAGGACCGAGTCCGATGGGACTATTCCACCAGCCCTGCTCACCCTGTTTCTGCACCCATTTTTGGAAGCAGGAACATGTTTGCAGTCTAGAGTCGGGTGCTTCCAGGGGTTCACCACCACCGGGTCCTTCTTTCCATCACTTCCTCTGTACAACTTCTGGCCAGTCACAGTTGCTTCTGCCCCCCACCCCCCCTTGAAGATATAGCAGAACCAGGGAATATATCTACCTCCTGAATTCACTGATAATGGAGTTTGTGGTGGTTTGTTTCTTTTCTTTGTTGTTTTCGTATGATTCTAGGAGGATAAGAGAAATGGACACAGCCATATTCTTTACTGGTTAGCATGTTTTAAATGACCGTAATAAAACCACCCTTTCTTCTCTTTCATTTTATTCATCACATTTCATTAAATACTACACCTTCTTTTAAGACCATGGGGCTGACACGGGAGAAAGAGAACTTGCCCGTTAGTGAGGCCGTAGAGGTGGAAACAGTTCTTACAGACACAAGGTCACGTGGGGCAAGTGCTGCCTTACAGCTTTAGACAGAATTCTGGAAGAGGGCAAAATCAAAGCAATTTGATTTTGTGAGAATCAAAGACACTTTCTGTGAGAACGAAAGACATTTTCAGGAGCAAATGAAATCTGGACTGGGTTCTAGATAGTGGATAAAATGTCAACAAATATAAATAAGAGAAAAGAGACTCCTGGAGAGAGAGAGAAGGTCACAGTGAAGTAGTGATGGGGCCGCGAGAGTCAGGGGTTCGGAACGCCGTGCTACGGAATGTCTGCTTATCCCGTTCTTAGCGTGAGAGAGTTTGGGAGTAATTTCAGTTCAGCACATTGTTGCTGTTTTGATTTGGGAGAGAGTGGCATTATTAGATTTATGCCGCAGAAAAGTGCTGAAAACAGGCTGGAGGAAGTTCCGAAACAGAAGAGCCGGAAAGGCAGAGCCATTGCAGGCCACACAAGGCCGGCAGGACGCCGACAGTGAGGACGGAACGGAGGACAGGGACCGGCAATAGCACTTTCCCTGAGCCCTGCGCTCCGGCAACACCGTGAAGGTTAAGAACTCCCCCATACTTCCTGTCCGAAAAGCACCGCCCTTTGCCATGTGACTTAGCACTGGCAGTGCCTCCTCACTCAGCCCTGACAAGGCCAGACCCAGACCCTCCAAATTCCCGTGACTGTCTCATAACTGACTAGCTCACCTGGAAACAAGAGGCTTGTGAACCAACCTTTGCTGACGTTTCTCGTTGTCCCCCAGGCCTCTTGACTGCGGCTCGCCCTCAGCCTGACCCCACAGACAGCCTCTGCACAAGGGCCCTCCGGGAAAACAGACTGAGCTGCTAACAGACCTCGTGGCCCTTCCAGCCCCCCTCTCCGCCCCCTGTGCTTTCTAGCCTTGAGTGTCCTCTCCAGAAAAGAAAAGCCCTTTGCTCCTAGCCTTCGGGAGCTTGCTGATACTGTGGTCAGAGCTTCGCCCTATTGCTATATTCATCTCCCTCCTTAAAAAATAATGTTTTCAAATAAAGTCTCTTTTTGGTTTTTCTTTGAAAGTACAAATCATTGAGGATGCAGCATCAACCCAGCCTGGCCACTGATTGGATAAGAGGAGGTCAGGGCAGAGGAATTAAGCAGGGCCGAGCTTTGGGGCTAGGGTAGCCAACTGAGTGAGAAACACACCTTTGTCTTTCTTCCACTGTTTGTTTCTGTGGTTTTTGTTTAGTTCAGTTTTATTTTGTGGGAAGGGATACATTTCTCTATTTTAACTTATGAAGGAATACATTAACTGGTAGAAAAAATCTTTGTGGTTCTTGTATTTCTAAACTATATCTCACCTAAGTTAGTTCTATGCCCCGTCTTCTAAATCCCCTAATACCAAACGTTTAAATGAGTTTAAATCAGGAGGGAAAATAAAATATTATGAGCTGTTTATGATATTGGTGATTTTAGCTTTACTTCCTTTTATCCATTTAAAAGATTCATGAATTTAATATCTAAAATAATGCCTAAGGCCTACTCTTTATAAGATATTCTTGCTACCCATGGTCTCCACCCCTCAACACTCTTTTGTTCCCAGCACACTTTCTGAAGCCTTCCAGATTGTTAATCATTAGTCTTGAAATGCTTAGCTCTTAGCATCTTCAGTGTGCTTCAGAGCTAATGGACACAGTCGTGCTCAGCCGTTTCCCACAGAAAACCTCCCCCCGCCTCCATTTCCAGGACGATGAAACGGGGAGCGAGTGCATGGGCCCAGACCCCCGCACGCGCCCGAGAAAGCTGCAGTGGCCACTTTGCCCAGCACCTTTCCTGGGTTTCTGTTCAGTCCCATCCGCGTTTCCCACGGTGTTTTAGCCCAGACCCCTTTGATACACGAGACTCTTTCCTTCAAAGGGAATTCAAAATAACTGCACCAGCGTTGCTTGGAATACATAGCATCAGTGGATGCCCCATCCCTTCCCACCGTCTGCACAACCACAGCCTCAGCCTCCGCTTTCATTTTACAGCATCAAAATCTGTCTTTCCAGTTTTCCCTCAGCTCTCTCCACCCAGTTCTGTGTCTGTAGACAGGTGAGGGCGTGCCCTAAATGCCGTAGGCGAGGTCATTATTCAAAGGTCAGTGAAAGTCATAAAAGCAAAGCTAGATATACATCTAGATTATATAAGAATATTATTTCCTTTACCTTCACCTTGACTGAATTCTGAGATTCTATTTTTCTTATTTTCATAAATAGGAAAAGCCATCCTGTAAATAACTCTTCAAAAATAGCCTCTCTGTAATATGCTGAATATTTTAAAAGCTAAGTCTCAGGTTTGGCCTTCAGCATTCAGTCCACATGGCAGTGAGGCCGGAGCCCTGTGGAACACACAACGGTGAGATGTTGGAGTTCATCAAGTCCAGGGGCCTGCTGCTGTTTTAGATGAGAAGTCCTTGGCCGCATCTGTACCGCGCACGTCCCTGTGTGGCGCGGTCACCCTGCAGAAAGCACAGATGGTAACTGTCAGCACCGTGCCTCAAATCCATAGCCTCCTGGATGCAGCCATTTCTCTAGCTGGTATTCTCCGTGTAGCTATTTTCCTACCATTTTGAAAATAAGCCTTAAATATATTTTTGAGAAACCACATATTTCAATGCAGCCACTTCTAATAATAACAGTTTCACTAAATCAGGATGATGAAAGGGAGGCTTATCTCAGCTTAGTGGGAAAAACCTGAGTTGTGGACTGTTTGTAAAGGCGTATAAAGTGTGACATCTAAATGTACAGTAAGATCATGATTTTCTATGCGGAAGAAAGAGAAAGTGGACTATTTCAAGGCAATTCCTGAGAGCAGAACTGGGCTAATGCATAGAAGTGTAAGGACATATTTTACTTCAACCTAAGGGAAGCCCAGCTAGCATACATAGCTAGGTTTTGGCAGGGCGGTTTATCTTGTGGGGGTGATGCTGTTGCTGGAGGTGGCCCGCTGGAAATCAGCTCCTGCGTCAGGAGAAGCTCCAGGCCCCTTTCCCTGCAAGAGGCCACTGCAGCAGAGTTGGTGCCCACACCGCCCGGCTCCAGGTCCTGCTCCTCCTGCTCATTAACTTAGTAACCTTGGGCAAATTACTTAACACCTCCTGCCTCAGTTTCCTCCCCTGTAATGGGGTTGATCATTTTGAGGAATTGATATTTAGAAGAATTTTAAACTTAGAACAGTAAGTGACAGGTATGTGGTAAGTGCCCTGTAACTGTTAAATATAAGTAAGGACAATGTTTTCTAAGGTGTCTCAGGTACTCTCGAGTGTCTCCTTTGTGCTAAGCAGTAAACCAGATGGACACAGACTCAAACTCCATGCAGCTCACACCTTGTACTGGAGAAAGAGAGACAGGTGGCCAGGCCACGGCCTGGAGAGGACTCCCATTGCACAGGAAGCTTGGGCAGGGGGCTCACATCGGTACCTAGAACTCAGGGGAAGATTTGTGGTGGACCAGGGAAGGAAGGAGATGGTGGGGGATGTTCCTGGAAGAGGAAGAGACATGGACCTGGAGAGCTGGGGCCCGATGATGCCCAGCATCCTCAGCAGCTGTAGGCACTTAGAGACTCTGCTAATTTAGGTCCATGTTTTTTTTTTTACAGCTGCTGACTCATTCATTCATTCATTCATAACTTAACTTTACTAACAGGTAAAATCTAGAACTTTTTATTACAAAAGGGTATTTTTAAATTACCCAATAACAGTTTTATTTAGTTAGAAGCATACATAAGTGTTTCAAGTTGTTGCAAATTCTGATCTTGTGCTGTTTGAATAAAACTCTTGGGGGAAAACAGTATTTACTCACTTAGTGTCCTTGTAGAAAATAATGGCTATAATCACAATTCAACTTTTTAATTACTTTTACTGCAGAGCTTAAAATAACCAAAAGAATTATGTAACTATTATTATAATGCATAATTTTTAAAAGTTTTGTTTGAAGGACCTCTTGGTGTAATAATTTTCTTTGGTGAGCTACAAATGGTGAAGCTCATTTGGTGTAAATTAACAGCTTTGATTATGCTTAATCTTAAATTAAAAACCCCACAAATATCAACATGCTGTAAAAGAACTTATCCAGGATAGTCTATCATTAAACTGTGGGGGAAAATATGAAAAAAAAAAAGTTTGGAAATAAAGGGTGAAATATCAAAAGCTGACTCCCTGCCTGTGGCAGTGGGTATATTCCCTTTCAAATGCAGTGGAACGCCCTAAACTCCTGTTAGTTCAGTTCATGGAGCCTTGCCATGGGCTCTGTGAAATCTGAACATGTGGTGCTCCAGAGCCCATTTCCCCTGGGCTGACGTTGTCCTAGATTGACCGAGGACATTCATTCCATTTGGAAAGACAAGGGTGTTTCTTTACAGAGCATTGCTTGGAGGCCTAGAAGTCTCTAGTGAAAGGTTTATGCAGAGATGAGGCGGTATGTGAGGCAGAACAGTGTCCCGGGTCTTCCTTACACATCACAAATGCCTTAAAACAACTTTGGTGTGAAGTGCAGTAAAGAGAACAAGGCCCTCAGAACTTTCAGACACAACAGACTACCTGAAAATGTTTACAGCCCATCAGCCCACACCCTTCTCCACCAGTGACCTTTCCAGAACCTAAATCAGAAAGCGTTCTCCTCGTATAAAATTCTGCCATGGCTTCCCAAGAGCTTCAGGGAGATTTTCACAGTGCTTAGTGTGGCTTAGGGGAGCATGTGGTCTGCACACACCTTGCTCTCCAGCCTCACGCCTCATGTCTTCCCCCGCATCAGAGTGTGCTTTCATCATACCAGCTTACAGTGGCCCCTCAGACACACCAGCAGTTCCACGGCTCCGTAGTGGGGCCGGCGGCACTCCTCTGCCTGGGAGGCCCCAAGCCCCTCCCACCCAGCGAGCGGAGTTGGCCTGAGGACCCAACTTAAGCAATTCCCCCTGTGACCCTCCATCATTCCCTCTCCGCCCCATCTGTGAACTCAGTACTTGACTCTGTCATGCATTTCTTCCATTGTCTCAACTAATTCTCTCACCTCTGCCTTGCCTGTTGGGCTATTAGTTTCTAGGATGAAAAATTAGTCTTGTTTATTTTTGTCTTCCGAGTAGCTGGCATAGCTTTGGACGAATGCATGCAATGTCGATAAAAGTCTAGATCCCAGGGGCCACTGGGTAAGAGGGAGGAAAAGGAATAGAAGTCTGAGAAGGAGCCCCGCCAGTGCCATGGGGAAAAGCTCGCCAGGGATGCCCACCTTCCCATCTTTCAGAGCGGCCAGTTCCGCCCCAGACTGAGACAGCCGGTGATGAATTTTTCAAATGAAAGAATATTTTACAGCTAAGCAGGACTCCAGTTCAGTAGTTCCCCAAAATTTTAACGTGACTGAAGTTGATATACTATAATTTTATTATAGAAATTTTAAAGGTGAGCTAGCTAAGAAAAGGGCATTTTTGTAATCCCTTGCTATTTTACATTTGGTAAAACTGTTTTTGACAGTGATGCCTGTGAATTTTTCTTTGTTTAACCTCCATGATCTTCCTCTTTCCCCACTCTAGTTGTAGTAGGATAAGCATGAAACTAAGTAAACAGGTAAAAAGAATGGGCAGCTGTGGTGTAGACAAAAGATATAAATATCAAATGACAAATAGTGTGACTCGTGGCGAGTCATTTAAAGTCGGCCAACAGAAGTTTTAAGTACCTATTAACCAAAAAGTTCTATACATCATGGGGGCCAAACAAGAAGTAGGCTCTTCCCTAAAAAAATGTAATGTCCATTCACTCATTTAACATGAATTTATTAAACTCCTACTGTGCGCGAAGCACTGGCCTAAGCACTAGGTGTACAGTAATTGGGAATACAGACAAGTGTGTACTTCTTTAAATATATAGATATGAGAATAAAAAGGATAATGTGTTATCGGAGAGAATGAAAATAATGTCTGGGGTTGAGAGGAACCTAAATTACACTTGGGGTCAGAGAGAGCCTGCGTGAGGGAGTCCCTGTGCATCTGCTCTCCCAAGAGTCGGCCAAGCCAAGAGAAGGGCCAGGAGTGTCCCGAGAGGAAAGAACAGCAAGACGTCTTTAAAGGACTGAAGGAAGGATTTCTGTGCCTGGAACATGACACGGGGCGGACAGAGGTGTGAGATGAGGTCAGGGAGGTGGGGCATAGATAAGTAAATTGCGGAAAAGAAAATACTGCTCAATCCTAGGTGCTGTGTATGTTATACATGTACTTCATTTCAGCCTCACAATCACTGTTCATTGCTGCTGTCGTCTGAAAGGTATCATCAGTGGACACTGGAGCAGAAAGGTAGTCCGCCTGCATTCATTGCAAAAGAAAGTCAAGCATACTGAAGACTAATAGGAATTCTTAAGTTATCTACTGGATTTTCAGGACTCGGCTGTCTAGGTTGAACTGATGACTATCTTTGCTATTAGAGAAAAAGACAGTTTATAGAGAAGGAAATGTGGGGTTCAGAAAGGTTAAGTAACATGCCCAGGGTCACACAGCTTGGTTCCGGAATAGCTGGAATTGGAACCCAGGTCTCTCTCTCTCTCTGAAAACTGTGCCTGCTCTTTCCACAACAATGTGCTTCAGGCAAAATAAAATAATTAGTATCTTAAAAGTATTCATTGTTGTGGAAAAACAGGAAGGGGTATTTAATGTGAGTAAAGAAAAATTGGATAGTGTTACAGGTCCTTCATTAAAGTGAAATGAGCTGGGGCAGAGCAAATGGTCTGTTAGCTCCTCCCTCCAAAACCCTGCGGTTCCGTGCAAGGTCTCTGTCCTGCCGAAGGCGAGGGCTCCGGCTTGTATCGTTCATAGTTCTACCTGAGCTCATTTTTATTTAATAAATGTGATAAATTGCTCTCTCTGCACATAAACAAAGTTAATAATGACAGGATGCAGGGAGCAGGACATGTTTATTTTCTTAATAACAGCCTTTTTGATAGGTAAACAGCTAATTCTGGGGTTGTGACTAAATTTCGTTTGCTTGTAGTGAAGTTGCTCAGTTTTACCAAAGGTAAGAGACATTCTTTCTATGAGATAGTTGCTGTGTATCCTGATGCCTCTCGTGAATTACTAGCAACCGAACATTGCCTTCTCTGTGTACTATTGTTTTCTTCAGGTTTATTTCTTGTAAGGAGATGTAGTTTTCTTTGAGTAAAAGATTCTCTGGAACATATAGACAGGCACTTAACCAAGAGCAGAGTTACAAAGCAGCTGCCATTTTAGAAGATTTACTTTCTGTAGCTGGAATGGAAAATTGATGGCACAGCAGCCGGCAGGACAAGGACGCTTTCTACCATAGTGAACCCAGTTTCTACCCGGGGAGGTCTCTTCCTCGCAACCCTCCATCGAATCACTGTCAAAATAATCTTTTTAAAACCGTTCTTTGATCCTCTTACTTCCCATTTTAAAAGCTTCTCCTGCCTTCCCATAGCCAAAGCGAACCCCTCTGGCTCACATTCAGAAGCTTCACCCTGGGCTTCCATTTATCTTTCAGGTGCCCATGTTAGAAACTGGCCTCAGGTCCACCTGTCTGGATGGTTGCATTCTTCTCCCAACTGGACTGTAAGATCTTTACCTGCCTTGTCTCCTCATCCTCCCCACCCCTCACGCCTGCACTCACCTCCAGCAGCCTCTGCCCGCCACTGTGCTTGCCCTGCAGTAGGAACACGCAAACTGATTATTCACTGAGCCATTCGGCAAGTATTTATGGAGCTCCTCATGTGTGTTAGGCATAGTGAAAAAAGACAAGGTGCTGCCCACAGGGAACAACTAATCTTACTGTTTGATGAGTCTTGTGATTGTGGCTAGCCTATATGATTTAAGCCTTTGCTTCGCAAAGTATGTTCCTTAGGTGAATCATATTAGCATCATCTGAGAGCTTGTAACAGCTGTAGAATCTCAGTCCCCCGCCATCCATTCTGCATTTACAAGATATTCCCATGATCTGCATTGCACAGAGGAGTACAGAAGCTCTGCTTTAAGACTCACAGAGAAAGGAGAGGGGGTCAAAATGGTGAAATATGAAGATCCCGATCTCACCTCCTCCTTGAACACACAAAACTACAACTACATATAGAACAACTACCACTGAGAATGACCGGGAGACTAGCAAAACAGATTTTCTGCAACTAAGGATAGAAAGAAAAGCCACATTGAAATGGGGAGGAGTGGCAGAGATGTGGCCTAGTCAGAGCACACACCCCGAGTGTGGTGTCTTAGAGTCAGGAAAGCTATCAAAACCCCAGGGGTCCTTCCTGAGGATCAGGGAAGGTGCCCAAGACTCACACTGCCCCCCCAACCCAAGTGACCCATACCAGGTAGAGGGGCCACTGCAACATTTGGCTTTAAAAACCAGCGGGGCTGCTTTCAGAAGAGCTGAAGGGCTGCAGGGAACCTGGACCGTGCTTGTGAAGGGCTCACCCACAGGCTGACTTGCTCTGAGCCCCAGCAGAGAGGCAGCAGTGTGAAAAGCTCAGGGATCATACATGAAGGAGATACATCGACTAATTTTAGGGTGACCGCTGGAGGTGTAGGTGTGTTGGAACTTTTCCCAGGCACGGAAGTGCTATCAGGCACCTTTTTTTTTAACTTGTCTTCCACCTACTCGGCCGGATGCTAGCAGGTGCCATAGCTGACACTCTCCATTGAATTTGCTAACACCGTTTACCCCGCCCCTGTGTTCCCCAGAGGTCCCACTCTTCCCAGGACCCTTCTAAAGTGGCCCCTGCTTCACCACACCAAGTGGGCTGCCTTGGCCAGGAGTGGTGCCTCTCCAAAGTGGCTCTCTCTCTGGGAGACCAACCCACCCATCAACACATTCACAGTTGCAGCTGGGCATCCAAGGCAGGCAGCCTGGGAACCAAACCACTCACCAGCACACCCCCAGCAATTAAAGCTCTTCCACAATAGCAGGGAACACTTGATCCACACAAGGGAAGCCCCCAGAGCACCTGGGTCAGGTGACCAGGGGGATTGAGTCATGGCCCTACAGGACATCACCTACATAAGATCACACTTTCAAAACTGGGAGGCATAGCTGCCTTATCTAATACATAGAAACAAACACAGAGAGTCAGGCAAAATGATGAGACAAAGGAATATGTTCCAAAAGAAAGAATAACACAAAACCCTAGAAAAAGAACTAAACAAACTGGAGATAAGCATTCTATGAAATAAAAAGTTAAAAGTAATGTTCATAAAGATGCTCACCAAATTTGGGAGAAGAATGAATGAAACCAGTGAGAATAACAGAGAGATAGAAAACATAAAAAAAGAACTGACCAGAACTGAGGAATACAATAACTGAAATTAAAAAAAAAAAAAAAAACCAGTAGAGGAGATTAATATCAGATCAAACAATATAGAACAGATCAGCAATCTGGAAGACATGGTAGTAGAAATTGTTCAATTGGAGCATCAAAAAACAACAACAAAAAAAGCGAACTGTAAAACTGAGAATAGTTTAAAGGACTTTGGGGACGATAACATGTTAGCATCTGTATTACAGGAGTCCCAGAAAGAGAAGGAGAGAGAGGGACAGAAAGTCTGTCTGAGGAAGTAATGGCTGAAACTTCCCTAAGCAGACGAAGGAAACAGACGCTGAGGTCAAGGTAGGACAGAATCCAGCACTGTGAGCCCCAAGACACCCACAGCAAGACATCAAAATTCACATGTCAGAAGTTACAGGGAAACAGGGAATCTTAAAATAAGCCGGAGAAAAACAGCAGTCAGCAGGAACTTTACAGGGCAGCAGGGAGTGGTGTGATGTGGTCAAAGTGATGAAAGGGATGAACCTTCAACAAGTGATAATCTACCCGGCAAGGCCGTCGTTCAGAAATAAAAGACAGAGTTCCCCAGGCAAGCAAAAGCTAGAGGAAATCATCACCATTAAATCGACATTATAAGAAATGTTAAAAGGACTTTTCTAAAAGGAAAAAATGCTAAAACTTGAAAGAAAGATTTTTCTATGAAAGAAAAAAATTCAGATCAATCATTTATAAAGCTAGTAGAAAAGTTAAAAGACAGGAGCAGTAAAATTATCTATGGGGGATCCCAAAAAAACCAAATTATCTTCTGGAGGGCAGGCCCCATGTACTACAGTCTTCCCCGCCTAGGTGAGTGTTCTAGGAACACACCTGTATCAGTGTCGGCTGGCATTGTTGTGAGAGGCCACATTCGGCTTCCGTAATTTTTTTTTGAAGACTGTTTCAGTGCATTTGTCCACTTCGTAACGGGACCTATAAGCGCACCTGCCCACACAATGCTGAGTGACCTAAGTCTCTGACATAAATGGCAGGACCCCTGTGCCCCACCCTCCTATTCACCCAATCTCACCCCAAGTGACTTTTGTTTTCCCGACTGAAAAAAGGCCTCAAAGGGAAACGTTTTGCTGATGTGGAAGAGTTGAAACAAAAACTGGCAGAAGCACTAAAAGGCATCAAAATCGATAAGTTCAAAAACTGTTTTGAGCCTGGCTGGTGTAGCTCAGTGGATTGAGCGCGGGCTGGGAACCAAGTGGTCCTGGTTCGATTCCCAGTCAGGGCACATGCCTGGGTTGCAGGCCGGGTCCCCAGTGAGGGCCATGTGAGAGGCAACCACACATTGCTCTCTCTCTCTCTTTCTCCCTCCCCTCTCTCTAAATAAATAAATAAATAAATAAATAAAATCTTAAAAAAAAACTGAGCAGTGGAAAAGAGTCTTGATAGGTGTATTGCATCAAATGGAGAGTATTTTGAAGGTGACTGAAGTTTAAACATGTAAGAATAAATACACACTTTTTTATAAATTCCTGGTGTTTTGTGTACCCCCTTGCAAACCCATAATAATCAGCTAGGGAATATGCACAAACACACACAAAAGATGTAAAAGATGACATCAAAACATAAAATATTAGTGGGTGGATAAAAATGAATTGCTTTTGAGGGGGAGGATTGAATGTGAGAGGTAGGGGTGGGTAGGGCAGGGGAGAGGGATGGGGGAAAATGGGGACAACTCTAACTGAACAACAATTTACAAAATGAATTGCTTTAAACCTTCTCTCCTTTCATACAACACTAAAAAAATGAATTGCTTTTAGAATGCATTTGACTTAAGTTACCATCAACTTAAAACAGACTACGTCCATTTTATACGTGATGTCCAGGTTTTTATATGTGAATTTCATGGTAACTACAAGCCAAAAGCCTATTATAATAGATACACAAAATATAAAGAGAAAGGAATACAAACATAACCGTAAAGAAAGTCATCAAATTAGAAGGAAAAGAGCAAGAGAAGAAGAAAGGAACAGAGAACTGCAAAAATAACCAGAAAACAATGAACAACATGCCAATAAGTACATACCTATCAATAATTATTTTAAATGTAAATTGACTAAGTGCTGCAATCAAAAGAGAGGGTGGCTGAATGGATAAAAAACAAGACATACGTTTGCTATCTACAGGAGACTCGCTTCAGATTTGAAGATGTGTACAGACTGAAAGTGAGGGGCCGAAAAAACGTGCAAACGGAAATGAAGAGAAAGCTGGGGTAGCCGTATTTATGTCAGACAACATAGACTTTAGAGCGTGAACTGTTACAAGGGCAAAGAATGGCGCTGCATAATGATACAGGGGTCACTCCAACGAGAGGGTGTGACGCTGGTAAACATCCGTGCGCCCAACAGCACTTAAATACATAAACCAAATATTAACCGACATAAAGGGAGAGAATGGCAGTAAAACAGTAAGAGTGGGGGATTTTAGCACCCCCCTTACATTAATGGGTAGATTATCCAGACAGATAATGAACAAGGAAACATCGGTGTTCAATGTCACATTAGATCAGATGAACTTAATAGATGTAAACAGAACATTTCATCCAAAAACAGCATAATACACATTCTTTTCCACTGCACAGGGAACATTCTCCAGGGTGCATCACATTTTAGGTCACAGCACAAGTCTCAACAAATTTAAGAAGATTGAAATCATAATAAGCACCTTTTCCGATCATAATAATACAAAACTAGAAATCAATTGCAAGAGGAAAACTGAAAGAAAACCACGCAAACATGCCCAGGATAAACAGTGTGCTCCTGAAAAACAATGGGACCGTGAAGAAATCAAAGAGGAAATCAAAAGCTATCTTGTGACAAATGAAAATGGAAACACAACTTTCCAAATGAAACCCAGCAAAGGCAGGTCTAAGAGGGAAGTTGATAACAAATCAGGCCTATCTCAGGAAACAGGAGAAATCTTAAACAGTCTAAACGTGCACGTAAAGGAACTAGAAAATGAATAACAAGCAAAACCCAAAGTTAACAAAAGGAAGGAAATAATAAATATCAGAGGAGAAATAAATGGAGACTAAAAAAACAGAAAAGGTTAATGAAACTAAGAGCTGGTTCTATGAAAAGATGAACAAATTAATAAACCATTAGCCAGAGTCATCAAGAAAAAAAAGAGAGGGGGGCAAATAAATAAAATCAGAAATGAGTGAGAAGTTACAACCAACACCACAGAAATACAAAGGGTCACAAGAGAATATTACAAACAATTATACACCAACAAATTGGACAGCCTCTCTGATAAGTGACTTGAATTGCCAAGTCATGTGATTATATTCATCTTTATTGTCCTATTTCCAAAAATCCCCAGTAAAAGCAATTATACACTCTCCTTCAGGGATTCATTCAGGACAGCCCCTTGAAGAGGAAGATTATGTCTGTGAAATGCCCTGTCCTGCTCAGTGCTTGCACACTGCCTGACCCACACTGGGTAAATAGAATTTAATATTTAACAACTGGATGGTGTACAAGAAGCACTCAATAAGTAGTTATTGAATAAATAGAGAAGAGATGAAGATGTCCTTTTCAGATCTAGCACAGTCATTGAAGCTTCAGGGGAGGATGTAAAAGATCTGGTTTCCCCTGTTTCTATAAAGTCATCTTTCCTGTATCATTGAAGTCATCTCTTAGCCTTCTCTATTCTGGACTAAATCTCCCTTCTTTTAGTCTGTTTCCATAGGTTTTTAACTCTGAAATTTCAAGTTTTGTCTCTACTATTAATTTTTTTTCTAATTTTCATCTCTAGTTCATCTCAGCCCTAGCCATTTCGCTGGCCCTTTTCTGGCCCTGCCTGGCCCCTAAAGGCAGTGGGGTTCGACATGCTAGGACCTGCCTCATGGAGTTTGGCCCCTTACAGCCACCGTCAGGGTCTTCGGAGAGAAGCAATACCAGTGGAAGGAGAGAAGGGAACATGCGTGTCATGAGATCAGAGAGAAGACCCTAGGCTAGCAACTTTCAACCCTGCTGACAGGGGCTTGTAAAAGTACCAGTGTCCACTCCCATCTGCAGCCCCCCAGAAATTCTGACCTAATTGTCGTGGGCATCACCAGATTTTAGAATCTCCACAGATGATGTTCATCTGACTTAAGAACCACTGATCTAGCCCATCTACATTACTTGAAAACAAAAAAAACAAAAAAGGAAAACATGCCAAAGGGGGGAAACCTGTGTATATGTAATGTATATGTATATGTATATATGGCAAAAGTAGGTTTATAGGTCATATGGAAAATAATATGATAAATAATAATACAATAGTAAATTGTTTCCCATACTCACATCTGTAAACCTACTTTTGCCAACCCCCAAACATGTATTGTGCGTGTCGCATACGTGCACACGTTGACAGGATTTACACTGAAGCCTCATTACTCTGGACTTTGGTGATTCTGGACTTTATGATAGTTCTGTGCAGTAGACTAAGTTTACCTTTCCCACCTATAGAGAAATGAGTCCTATAAACAAGAGTGCTTTAAAGTGTTTTATAGGAACTAGATTGTTTTTGTAAGGATTTAAATTCAAACACTGACTTGAGCTAAATATAATTAACATTCGCAATTACAGAACCAAAACTTTAGAAGACACCAGCAAGCACTGCGAATATATTATGCAGAGTTCCTCTAACAATTGTAGAATTGCTTTCATTACCTTGTTTATTATCACTTATGCTAAAATTCTATTTATACTTTAATCACTTTAGAATAATGTTTATTACCACTGGAATTCAGCTGTTTATGCACAGAGTTGCTCCTACAAGCACATCATTAGAAGATGACTTCCTTGAATGCCACAGCTTTGATGGGGTGCCCGCCCCTTCCCCCTCCCCCCCCCCCGCCCCAACGCACAGATTTGCTGATGCACTGCAGCAGTGATTTTCAACCGCTTTCCACCCCATGGCACATATAAACGAATTACTAAAATGCTGTGCCACACCAAATATTGTATTTTTGCCAACCTGACAAAAATTGGTATAATTTTAATTCATTCACACTGGACGACTATTGTTTTGTTGGCTGTTGTCATTTTTTATTTCACAATCGAAGGAAAAGAGGTCAGTGCCCCTGACTAAATAGTCAGGTATTGCATGTTTTAAAAATTCTTGTGGCACAGTGGTTGAAAATCGCTGCACGACAGTCTTCTGGTGGGTGAAATCTCTGCTGTTTGGGCAGATTCAGATGATTAAGGGTCTGACAATCACCAGAATAATTCATGTAATGACTTTATGCAAGAAATTTCATTATTTCTAATAGCTTACAGTGGTTTAATATTTTAATGTAATTATGGTTAATTATGTATTGTAATACGCCTTGGCTAGGCTTTGGATCTGGATCTAAGTAAAAAACAGCTAATGGAAAATTTTCTCTAGTTATTTTTTTTTTTTAAACAAAGAATTAAGTCCTAAAGTGAAACTGAATGCAAATCTAACAGGTAATCTCTTCCCAGAGAAAATATTGGCACGATTACATTTAAATGCCTACTTTATCAGTTTAATTGGCTATTTCCCACCTTTCCACTTATCTACTTTTAGAAATTTCTGTTATGTTGGGTGAAATGTTACCAAAGGCAGTCTGAGGGAGGGAGATGTTGAGAAACACATATCAAATGATGTTATTTATTACAATCACCATTACGGGTAGAGAGGAAGAGGGAGTTGGAAGTAATGCCCGGGATGAGGTTTGGGATTTCACTTACCGGGGTTGCCCACTCTGGTTCCATGCTAAAGGTGGACATAGACAGCGAGAACTGAAACAGAGCTTGCCTCTGGTCAGCGCCTCCGCCGCTGCTAAGCTGTAATGCCGTGTTTCTGGTTACACTTCCGCACTCCCGGGGTTGCCTGCAGCCAGGGCTTGAGGCAGGGAGGGCTGTGGAGAAGTGTTAAAATTAATGTGAATTTGTTAAGGCTTAACTTTCATTCTCCTTTTGAGAAATAAGCCCATTTTAGAGTGCGCTCACGCTCTCTGTCCCCTTCATTCCACTTCTCACGCCATCGCACCTTTGCTCTTCCCCAGGGAAGTCAAGAAAGTCTGAGGGGGGAGCAACACAAGGGCCACCGAGAGCTTCCCCATCCTCAGCCTTTTGGAAGCACTGAGGCAGCTCCTCTGCAGGGGCCCCCTGGAGGTGTGGGTGCCTGGGGCCTGACAGCCAGACCCGTAGGCCTCAGCAAAGCGGGAGATCTCAACGGCTTCATAAACAGACACTAGCAACCTGCCCACTTACAGGAGGAAACACCTACTTGCTCATTCATTTGGGAGTTACCTACTTTCCGGCTTGGAAGAGAAGGTAGAAAAAAAGGGGGGATAATTCCTACCATTTATATAGTGCGGTCCCATACAAGTGATTTAACTCCCTTAACAAACCTGTGTTTACCGACTCCATTTTCCAGTGGATAAACTGAGGTTCTGAAAAGTTGGACATCTAGTTTCCATAGTGAGTGCACAGGGAGTCCAAGCCCGGACCCAGGACCGCTGCCCACGTCCAGGGCACCCAGGCTCCTCTGCGAGTCAGCGCCGCCAGCAGCACGCGCAGGCGTTTCCCGGGGTAGGCCAGGCTCCCCTGCACAGAGCTTTTTGTTTTGCTTGTAGCAGAATTTAACGATGCCTGTTTTGAAATCTTTCTTAAGGGCACACATTAAAGTTTAGGCAAGGGAAAAAAACTTAGCTACCAGAGATAAGGCAGGAAGATGAAACCTCCCTTTAGGTTTATTAAATGTCACGTCATAGCATGTGAGCACTGACATGGACACCTCGCAGAGATGAGAAAACAGCGTTAAGTGAACGGGAAGGGCAGCGGGAGGGACATCGGGTGCTCTGTGACTTGACAGATCTGACGAATCCTAGGCAGCTGGCGCATCGGGAACAGGGTATCTCACAAGATGGTTGTGGAGCTCAGATACCTCGGGTGTAAACTGCACTTTCAGACTTGTAAAAGCCTTTACAAGGTCAAAAGTATCCTAACTGGTGTATAGCTACTGGCCCATAGTCCGAGTGGGGCAGACCGTGGGCCAGTAAAGGCATGCCTCTCTCAGCACCTGATTTTATTCCCGGTGATCCAGCTGCTTCACCTGGAGTCTTTCTGGGCTGGTTGCTCTTTGATCAGTTCGCTGCTGATTGCGGACCTAAACTAAGACTGTATTATTGCACCCCTTAGTTCTGGTAGGGTCTGGCTGTGCACCCTCAGAGTCACTCCTCCACTGTGTCCCTCTGTGACCCTCCCCGTCCACCCCCAGGCCCCAACTACGAATCTGTCCACTGAATCAGCCTATCTCCTGAGTGCATCTGTAGTGTCCTGCTGCCCGAGTCCTTTACTCCATAGCCTGCTCTCTCTTCGCGCCCTGGTCTCCTGTGCTCTGAACCGCCCCATAGATGCCACAGCTCGAGGCCTGACTCCTACCTCTTAGGTAGGTAAAGAACTGTCAGCATGTTATCTTCCTAAACTTTGCATCTCCAGACCACTTTTTGCCTACGTGTTGACAATATTCTTTATAACTTAAATACCCCTAAGCTCCTTAATGCAGGCAGCATAATGGAGTGGTCTAGAGCACAGACCAGAAAGCCAGGCAGCCTAACTGTGAGTCCCAGCCACTTTCTATCAGCTTTCTTAGGCAAATTCAACATTCTCTCTCCCTCTCTCTCCCCTCCTCTCTCCCTTCACCCCCCACCCCCATCTCATTCCCTTCACCTAAAATGCTCAAAACGGTGAATGGTGCCTGGCGCATAGAACTACGTGAGTGTTGGGCCTTGTCCGGTAGGCTCAGCTCGGGAAGTCAAAGGGAAAGAGGACTGAACTTTAGCACTAAATGGGAAGGGAAGGAGCAGAGCATTTTACCCACCAGGGACTAATGCATTCTTCACCTACAGTGGCACCTTCCTCCAGGCCTGTTTCAGGTAAGCCTTAACTAAGATCCATCTGCTGGTTCCCCACTGACCCCCCAGCGTCATCTCTTACGTTAATGCCCTTGGTTCACTCCATTATGTGCTTCTGTCCCAGCCCTCTGTGTCTGCACTCATTTGTCTTGCTGTCTCATTTGAACTTTTAGTAGGTAAGAGCTTTTTACTTAAATTTCAGAGCAGTTTATAAATAGACTGCTTAGTTTCAGCCAGCAGGTAAAAGCTTTCATTAAATTGTTCCTCCCTCCCAAAGTGCTGTTATCTGAGCCTCCCGGAAAGGAAAAATTGAGAGTGTTTTCCTAGTCATTAAGGAAGCAGTTTTTGAAGCTCAAGCAGCAGTTTTCTCTTTCCCTACCTAGACTTGACCAGTGTGATTTTGACCAGTAATCTACACCTATCATTTTTTTGCTCTGAGAAAAACTCTTCTCAAGACACCTAGGTGAGTAGCCATGATTCAAGAAAGCCAAAGTCCAAGAATAGTTCAAAAACAAGGTTCGGACTCACTCTGAAAGCAAATTATTTTACCATATCAAATTGTTTTCTAACCAAAAAAGAAATGGGAACATAAGCAGCAATAGCTACCTTTGATAGAATAATACATTAAGATGAGGAGTAGGAGGACTACCCAGAAGTCTCCCTTTTCTGCTCAAAGTCTGAAATGGAATTGCCTCTGAAATATTTTGGAAAGCATTTTTTTTTCAAATATTCAGTTGTATCAAGAGTTTCTTGTTGCAGTTACATAATTATGTGTAACACTTTGTTTGGAGTTCTTTCATCTCTCATCATCTTTGATTTTGCGGAACAGTGGAAACCGCTAAAAAGAGGGAGCCGTGGAAATGACTGAAGAGAAAGCATTTTGAAGCAGCATGTGGAAGTGGGAACCATAGAGCTGTGGTGGGGGGTGCTCTGAAGTCGGGGCAGCTGAGCAATGGATTCAGCAGTACCGTCGCACTTCAGAAATGTGGCTGAAGTCTTTTCTCTTTGCAGTCCCCCAAAGAGTTACACTAGTATATCCTAATAATTCACATGGCCTTAAAAATATTTCAGGTGGTTTATTTTCAGGTTAGAAGAGAAGCTGACACAGTGCAGCCTCACTGTGTGACTGGGGATATCCAGGATGAGGTTATCCACCCTAAGGAAGACTGGAAAATGAGGGCAGTCTCATTCCTGAAAATGCACAGGTTATTGGGGAAATAGGCAGGTCAGCCAGCCTCGGAAACTAGCTCTTTCTCATTTATTTCAGGCACATTTTCCGTTACTGCCATTGTACCCCGTCACCGTTCAGTCTTGTTCTCAATGTTTCCTCCTTCAAGTGGTTTATTCAAGACGCTCTGCAGAATGTTTCTAAATATTACCCATTACCACAAACAGGACTTTGGGAGTGCGGTGACGGCTCACCTGGAGCAGTCTTCTTCAAACACTGCTTTGTTACAGTTCTCTTCCTTTCTAGCACGGTTCCTTTTCAGTCCCCACCATGCACCTGAGCGCACAGACATTGGCAGCTTGACTTCTATAGCTGATAATCAGGAGTAGGGTTGTGTTGTTGTTTGAGGTGGCAGTGTTACCACCTTATTTCTCTCATTCACAAAGTGATCCAGTTAGCTCGTGACTGAATAATCCTCAAGCATCCAGTCCTTAAAACGTAACCTCGTTTCAGTGACACCACTTCCACGATATCTTCAGGTGGAAAGTAGGCCTTCAGAGAGAAGTGCGGGTGCAAACTGCGGTTATTTTCAAGAGAGGTGTAAAGCAGGGTTTACACACAAGCGTCATTGACTTGAGAAAGAGGCTTACCTATCATCACAAGTCAGGTGTCCGCTTCATATTGGAAATAAAGGCCTCAATTTACAAGAGTGTTTCCTTCTGCTGTGAGAACCTTAAGTCTCCCATAACGGAATCCCATCGGCTTTTCATATTATTATCTGTGTGCAGAAGTCCAAGACCCTAGGAAATTGTCTTTCTGCTCCGGTGAAACAGCCTTCGGCCTGTTTCCTCGGTTGCCCCTTAAATGTTGCTTGAATTTCTGATATGATAGGTTTGAAGTGGTTACTTACAAGTTAGCTGGAAATAATGATTTAGTAGGTACCCTTACTAATACTCATAAAAATATAATTCCCAAATTCTGCATCTTTTGATATATTCACGTAAATGGGAAACAAGAGTCAATTAATTCTAGGATAAATCACACTGACCCTCGCACCACCACGCTCCTGGCCTCCACGATGCATGCGATGCGCCGGACAGCTTTGATCCAATCTCCTGCACTCATTAAAAATGGAAATTGAACTGTCATTTTTGCGAGGTATCATGAATGTGTGAAATTAGCATCTGAATCAAATGTCTACAGTAAATATGACAGGATCATAAACTTAATTTTTCTGAGCTTTAATTTATTCTGGTTAGTTTTTAAAATTGCACAGAGCCCATTTTTCAATTTGTATTTTCAAAAAGTACGCTTATGATCTGTCTGCTGGGCGTTTTCCAGGATGCACGCAGCGGCTCCCGAGCGGCTCGGTCGGTGGTCCCGCTAGTTCCGTGCCTGCCCTCAGAGTTCTAACGGAACGGTGTGACTTTCAGGAAGCCGAGATCCTGCTTCAGACTAATTCAGTGTTTTTGGCTCCTTGCTAACATCTATCTTCAAGAAACAACCTCTGGCTGTGTCCGCAGCTCAGAGGATCTGGAAAGTCAGCTCTGCACTGTGCAGAGAGCCCACTGGCTACACGACAAGAGTAGATTGCTCAAGGCAGGCTAGCAAGGGCCGTGTCAGAAGAGGGCCGGGTGGCAGAGAGGACCAAGGTGCGGAGGGGGTGGGCGGCCCATGTAGGAAGAGGGCAGCACAGGCCTTGCTAAGGTGAGAGCTGATATTTGCATCAGCCAGACTTCCGATTTTCGAAAGAAGGTTGAAACGAGAGTGTCATGGCTGATCCTATTCCTTCATTATCTCTTTGCTTAGTAATTTATTTTTAATTTGCTCCAGGTACTTGTTCCTGCCATTTAAAAGTTTGGAGTTTTTTTCTCCTTTCCTTTTTTTTTTAAAACACATACACCCTGAGAACAGTAAAAGCTTTCTGTTTCCTTTAATGCTATGAACTGGAAAAGGTCATATGTATTGTTTGTGCATAGTAGCATCTAGTGGTGTTTGTGTTAGGAGAGAAAATAGTTGACTGAACAGAATAACTCCTGTGGGCTTAGAACCCAGTTTCTGACAAGACGTGAATCACGTAACGGAGTATGACTCCATTGCATGTTTCAGGTAGCTCCGAAACAAGTCTGTTTTCTTGAATCTTGGTGTAATTTAGTATTTTTAACGAAGGAAAGGACCACAGTAAGCAATGGGATAAGCACCAAATGGGGACGCTCAGTTTTAATTCATGAGGGGCAAGCTAGCTTCCCCTAGGCCCTGCCTGGCCCAGAGCAGGGCTCGCAGGGCCGGAGGGGCCCCTCCAGGACCACTTTCAGACGGGAGCAGCTGCTCTAGTGCAGGCGGGGCGCACACGCCTGTGGAAGCCCGTGGGCTCCCGGGACACACAGATCCGTACTTGTACCTCAGAGCACCCGCAGTGCAGGCTGATTTCTCTAATTCTGTGAACGCGTCAGTGCCTCAGAGCCAGCATCCGTGCCGAGCTCCGTGCCGGGAAGCAGGCAGCTTTCCGTGCCAGGGACAGGAAGGGGTGAGCAGCAGCGCTGTGTCCCCGGGCCCTGCCAGCCCACTTGGGCTGCGCGCAGGGCCCCTCTTCGTTCCAGAGCTTGAAGTGCTTCTTTGATCAGGTCTACGTGGGCCCCAGGGAGAATCCCTGGAAGCAGGTTTATTTTGAGGTGTATCTGACAATACTTCCAAAGACCTGTCTGGAGATAGAGTGGTCTTAGATTGCAAAGCGGAGGCTTTCCTTATTAAGGAAGAGGCAGCTCTGATTTCCCTGGAATGATTAAGCCTCACACCGCCGACCCCCATGTGTTGCTCTGCCACTAACCCTTTAGACAGAAACGTAAAAGCCGAGATGGAAAGGACCCGCCCTTGAAGGATTAGAGGAAAGGAAAGCCCCGGTGTGGTTGCCTGTGGGGTCAGCCTCCAGCCCTTCCCCTCGCCCGAGTAACTTTTGGCAAGTCACTTAGTCTCTGAGGCCACTGCACTACGTGTACAAGAGCGCTGGTAGCACGGCCTCTCCTGCAGTGTGGAGCAGGTACAATAGACAGTGAGAGACGCCTGCACATGCTTGTCCCCTGGGTTCCCAGCGCTGCTGGCGGGGCTCTCCGAAGCCCCCAGTGGTGCTGGCAGCTGTGTGTGTGTCCGTTTGGCGCAGTTCTTGTCACTGTGATTGAGTGCTCCTGGCTGGCAGGCACTGCGCTGTGCCCTGGGCTGGCTGTGCCTCATGCTGAGCACAGGAAACTGTGGAGTCTTGGGGTTCTCTGATCAGGTTGAGCACCCACAGACCCCTCGCGCAAAGAGTGTATCTGCGGTTGGTAACAGGGCAGTGTAGAGAAAAGGGAGGTAAAGTCCAGAGAGGTGACCCCTCACGGCACGTGCATGGTGGAGAGCCTCAGGCCTTCCATCAGTCAGAAGGGACGCCTTGTTCTGCCCCCTCCCAGGATTTATACCTGCCTGTTATTTGTCAGCGAAGAGCTGTTGAGCACCTCCTGCGTACCAGTGCTATGTGGGGAGTGAGGAGTGCAAAGGGAAACAGCATACGCTGTCCGCCCCTCATCCCCAGAGGTAAGCTGTGTAGGATTTTAAGGGTTGTAGCTTCTATTAGTTCACTTGCCCTTCCCAACAGAACTGCCTCGGCTTCCAGGCTAGTCGCCCCGGTGCCCACCCCCTGCCCTCAGCTCCAAGGGCTCTGCTGCCAAATCCATTTGCTCAAAGATGTATTGCTCCTTTCAGTCCAGTACCACCAACCAAACGCTGGAACTAACGTAAAATTAAACTGTTTCTTCACGCACAATAGTGTTTTCATTTGTGCCCTTGGCGCGGGGTTAGGGATGGTAGGACCTTCCCGTTTGCGAACTCCAGCGCAAACCTGGTTTATCTTCCTGTCACTGCGCGGGAAGAGTCGGGACAGGAGGTAACCAGGGAGGGCGTGAGCTCCTGGACCGCCCTCGGCCAGGTCGACTCCGGTCTTCAGTCAGTTATGGTCTCACTCTCACAAGGGAAGAAACAGCCGGGCGGAGGATAAAAATTACATGCCGAGTGATTGGTTGCAGTATTCAGTCCAAAGAAGTTAGTTAATGATGCCTCGAGCTGTATAAAGCAGATATTAAAGTACAAGTTTACTCTTTAGCCAGCAAAAGACATTCTAACACTCTGTCTTTTATTGTGTGACTAATATACCAAAAGTTAATATGGATTTTTCTGCATTTTTGTTAAAATGAAACCAGGGGATATCTGCCTCTTGAGTATCAAATCAAGGAGTTAGTTAGATCCCTTACCACACACAACCCCAGCCTTTTCAGTAATAAATGTGTTTGGCAAACAAGAGCCCAGAGCACAGCACCGCCTCTCTCGCTGGCCCCAGAGAGGCCTGCGCTCTCTGTCTCTGCGGGCCGGTCCCCGCGTCACCGCGGGTGTTAAGGCTCCCGCGCTGTGCTGCGCTGCGCTGCTGCTGCGTGACCGGTCCGCGCTGCTCCGCAGGATGCAGGGATGAGTTGGAGGTGACTTTCCTTGAACTTATTCTCCACTAATAGAGACTGCAAAGTAGACAGACAATTTCCACGTGAAGTAGTAGGCGGCGGGGCCCCACTGGAGCCGCCTGAGAAGGGTGCGTCTCCCCTGCTGGGCTTCGAGAGGGCTGCGGCCTCCAAGCCTCAGGGCCTTTGTGCCCCCAAACCGAGGCTCAGGGTTTGGGAGCCCGAAGGGTAGATGCCTGGGATTAGGGGCCCCCTTTAAAAGGGTATTTGATGAAAAAGCATCAAAAAAGGAACTAAAACCCTGCCCTCAGGAATAAAAGCAGGGAGCCAAACTGCTTCATGGAGCAGGAGACGAAGTCTCATTCTAGGATGTGCGTATTAGTTGCCACTTCTCCGGATTACTGAATGATTTAACCCGCCGTTGCCCTGTTGTGTTTGAGACTTAGAAAGAGCCTGTGTGGAGGCGGCAAGGCCAGGGAAGCCAGGAAGACTGCGTCCGTGGGTCAGCAGGCACCGGGCGTGGGGAAGCACCCTGAGGACCTGGGGAGACTGGGGAAGCCCGAAGGAGACGGCAGCTTATGTTCCTGGGGCGTGGACAGTGGCACGGGGGGCAGAAATGGAACAGTCTGCTTCCTAGCAGGGGGGTAGGAACTGTGAGGAGATGTTCCTCTGGCAAGAAGACCAGCCGCAGGCTGTGGAGCCAGGTGCTGCCTGCGAGGAGCGAAGAGCCATGCTTCTCGGTCTTCAAACACACAGCTGTGAGCAGCAAGCAGGAGGGGAACCAAGGCGAAGGCACCCACTGCTGTGGCAGGCGCACCGCCCAGAGGGGAGGCAGGCCTGGAGTTGACAGGAGCCATGAGCTGGGTCGTTCTGTCTTTGCTAAGTGAGGGAGCATGCAGGCTGAGGAGGAAGGGTGTACCTGAGAATGCATTGTAAAGCCCAAAAGGTGGGACCTCAAGGGAGGCTGGGCTTTGTCTTGATAATTGAAGAGGACTGCTTGGAAAATGGCAACAGGGAGCCATTTCTTGTTCCCTAACTCCTTCCCCCGTTACCCCAGCCCTGGCGAAGAAAGAAAACAACTGAGTTGCCACAAACCCCTCTAGGATTTAGTAATTTGAGGGCGTGAAGTGACACTTTTAGAGAAAGTGGCTCTAAATCTGAAGGGTTCCCAGTCTAATTTTCAAAGCCATTCTTTGTGTTTGTCGCACTCAGAAACGGTTCCCACCCTCCTGACACACGCGTGTATTCAGGCAGGCATATGCTCACCCACTCCACAGGCGTTTAAGGAACACAAGCTATGTGCCAGGTAGGGTGCTCGGCTCTCTTGGCCAATAAACTGTGGGGCTGAAACAATAGCTCAGGTAGCCCGTCTCCACCTGGACTCGCCCACCACGATGGACCGTCCATGGTCTCAGGTCTCCCTATGTTCTCCCCCTCCGCCGGGGCTGTGCAGAATGCAGGCCACTGGAGCCACATCATCATCACCTCAACAAGAGTCACGCTAATTCCACCCAACCTCCTTGCCCCTCCCCTCACCGAGGGCAGATCCTGAGAGAGGGCCATGGGCCTGCACTCTTTCAGACCGTACTGCCCAATGGAAGTAGGTCAGTATCCAGTTTAAAATGGTAAAAAGAAACAGGTAAATTATTAGAAATGATATTTAATGTAATCCAGAATATCCAAAATATCATTTCAACTTATAATTCAAGATTTTAAAAAATATCGAGATATTTTACATTTTTTTACTAAGCCATCAAAATCCAGGGCATGTTTTACATTTATAGCACATCTCAACTTGCACTGTTCACATTGCAAGTGCTCCATAGCTATGTGTGGCTGATGGCTGCTGTCTTGGACAGTGTGCAGATCTAGGACATCCAGTGTTCATTCAATTTGTGATTCTCTTGAGAGCTCCCAGGGGAGTCCCTGGAAAACCTGTCTTTTTTCTGCTTCATCACCCAGATTTATATAAAATCAAAAAGAAACAGTCTTGTGATGAAAGATGATTAATAACTATAATCATAAAGCACTCTATAGATATCAATTATGAATTCTAAACAGTGCGGCTGTGAGCTCTGGCCTGTGTGGCTCTGTTGGTTGGAAGCATCGTCCCTGTGCACCAAAAGATCGTGGGTTCAATTTCCAGTCAGGGCACCTATGAGAGGACAGCCAATTGATGTTTCTCTCTCCCTCCCTCTCTGTCTCCCTTTTTCTCTCTCTAAAAGCAATGAAAAGATATCCTCAGGTGAGAATAAAAAAGTAAACAATACAACTATGAGAACACAGAACCTAGTACAGCAGACTCGTCACCCCGCCTGCTTTGGTATAGTGTGACTTAGCATGGGCGAACCAGCAATGTGCCAAGAGCCAGCTCCTAATTAAATGACTGTGCAGGATGTTCCTGTGGAGTCATGGAAAGGTGTCTTCTGATCATGTTTGCACTACTCATTGTCTTTTACTTTTGTTTCATGGAACATAGTGGGTAAAAATATTGAAAATGAGGATGGACCAAGTCCAAACCCATCAAAATCAAAAGAAAACGTTGCAGCATAGAAATGACACTCCCACAATATTAAATATGAAGACCTTGAAAACAGATGATCTTGGGAAGAAAAAAACATCACCATGTGCAAAGCCTGGTCTGAACATTTCCTGGCTCCTCCAGCAGAAGTCACTACTGGCTCGCAGCCCCTGCAACAAGGCCACTTCCCAGCAAGTACTGGGTAAAGTAAGTCAATGACCGTCGCAAGACCTTACAGTAGGCCAGAAAAATCATGTAATTGGATATTGGGACCTATTGCAATTTTATTCTGTTTCCTTCTTTAATTTTGGAGCTGAGAACAAGTAGAATTGTTACCCCTCTCATTGAAACGAATGTTACTTGTGAAATGGGTCTCCATTTTTAGTGGGATTAAAAATAACTTGAGTCCCAGTCATGAAGTCTCTAGTTACCATTTATGACTCACTGGCTTCAGTTTGTTGTGTGAATTTTTGTGAAGAAACAGTCATACTTTAAAAGAACATTTCCTTAAAGGATTTGTGGAGCAGGAGTGGGAAGGACAAGTGAAAGGGGCAGAGAGGAAATCAGGGACCTACTTTCATTTACTTCCAGGTGAATTAAAGACCTTTAGTAGCTAAATACTTTTTTTTAAGTCTGTGGAATCAGGAAGCAAACAGTCCTGTACACCGCCTGTTTGGTGATTTCACCTGAAAGGCAGACCCTGAGTCACTTGCCACCCACAGTTGGCCACCCAGACTGGCTGTCCCCGTGGACCTGGAGAAGATGGGCTGCCCTTGGCCGGGGTGTCCCACACTCACGAGCAGAGGCAGAGAGCACTGATGTCAAGGAGTCATTTGGATTCCAGCAAGTTACTGCCTCTGCAGGAAAGAGAATGATGACGTTTTTGGAGATAGAAGTATGCATTTGCCCCTCTCTAAGTGCTGCTGAATGGACTCGGACCTGTGGCCAAGTCTCCCGGCGCTCAGTCCAGGGCCTCCTTGAGTCCTGAAACTCAGTGCAGAGCTGAAGATCCTGGCCGGAGAAGCTTGAGAGTGCTCCAAATCTCCAAGCACCTTGACCGGAATCATTAACCATTCTGTTATAATTTTTAAAAGGCATAAAAACCAAAAGAAATACCCAATGAGAGAAAAACTGTAGCAAGAGAATTCTTCCAACAAAGTATTCTCCAAACGGCCGATCACTGAGGCAACAGGCATTGCCTGCGTCGTTCCGCTGTCTGGAAGGGCAGAGCCATCTGCAGTGTTTGGGCAGAGTCTTGTATTGTCACTGTCCCCTGGTGTCTGAGGCAAAGCCAGGACTATACATGCATTTCATTAAAATGTGAAAACTTTCAGTAGGAGGGCTGTTTCTACAGGCTGAGCTTCCCTGGCCGGCCTTTAGGGGAGCTGGGTGGGAATCATTGCTCCAGTGAGGCCACACATCTGAGGCACAACCCACATCCCCTGCTGTGCTGGGTGGACACAGCGCTGGGGTGCTGGGTCCCCTGGAAGAAATACAGAAGTTACCCAGTTGAAAAAGACCCTTCCTGCACTCTGTGCATGGGGGACAGCTTTCTCTAACCTAGAAGAGTCTACTTTTTTTTTTTTTAAGATTTTATTTTATTTTTTTAGAGAGAGGGGAAGGGAGGGAGACAGAGAGGGATAGAAACAGCAATGTATGTTTGCCTCTCACATGGCCCTCACGGGGACCTGGCCTGTAACCCAGGTATGTGCCCTGACTGGGAATCGAACCGGGACCCTTTGGTTCCCAGCCCACGCTCAATCCACTGAGCTACACCAGCCACGGCGAAGACTCTACTTTTTTACAGTGCCCAAAGTAGGACAGTACCCTTTGATTTCATGAGAACGGTTTCTGAGGACAGCATACCTCTCTTCAAAGGCTTATGCGCTTTAATTTACTACCGACTATTTAGTGAGATCTAATGGGACATGAGCTGCGCTGGCTTGGTAAAAATTAAAATCAGGGTGTTCACGTTTGATAAAAATGTATGTAAAATTTTAAGTGGATAATTTCAAAAGTCTAATTTTATGCACAGAATTTAAAATAATGCAAATCATCCCACATTTTAAAAGTCTGTCAAGAGCCACAGAACTTCAAAGCTGGCAGGCTGAATGGGTTTTCACAGTGTTTCCTGGGTGCCACACGCCGGCCCCGTTTGCCTGGGAAACAGGTGGCCCACCTGGCACTGGCAGCGCGCTGTGATTCCCACTCCCGTTTCCATCCACGCGGGCTTCCGCAAGTGATTTTGGTGACCACAGCACAGTCATCCCTGGACCACTTGGGTGTGCAGTCTGAACGCCGCCCGGAAGATGCTGAGTTTCAGTCTGAATTTCAGCTTTCGTGGACGTCAGGCCAGTCTGGGCGCACTGGCTTCGGAAACATTTGTGTCCTCGTAGTCACTGTTGTTACAATTTACGACACCTTTGCATCTTATAACAGTGATGTAATGTCTCACATGGACCGAACACTCATACTGTAGCAGGAGCTGTTGGAATCCCAACACCTCACTGAGGCATAGTGTTGTTGTTACCTCATTCTAAAGATGAAGACCTTAATACATAGGAGGAAAGTATCTCACCCAAAACCACTCAGCAACCGTGTGGGGACCAGGATTCACGGCCAGGCATGCTGGTGCGGGCCTCGCCTGCCCCCGGTGGCGCCGTCCCCTGAGGCAAGCCTGCCCAGCATTCTTTCAGCTAAACCTGGAGATTTCACCCCCAAACCATCAGCTTTGGGAGAAGGCAGACCTGGTAAATGAAACAAAGAAGACACTGTGAAACACTGTCCAAAATGCACCCCCTTTCCTTTGTTACTATTGGAAAACTAGTCTTGCATTGTGCTCATTTCTAATCATGCAAATCCCCTCCATAGAACACCAGTCCTGACCTCTAGGAGCTTACAGTCAAGTTCAGAGTCGCATCTGCCACTTGAGCGGTTACAGTGCACTGGGACCACAGGGAGTCAGCCCTCTGCACATCCTCTGCTCCTCCCGCCGCTTCTGCTGGGGGCGGGGGGTGCTGTCAACTCCAGGCCTGTCCCAGAGGCGGCAGCCTGGTTATCCAGACTCCCTCCTGGGGGACTCTCTCTAACCTAACTCAAGTCTTTCTGAGCAGGAAAACTCAACTTTCAGGCTTCCCATCTTATGACATCAAGTTTGATACAGTAAAATTGATAATAACTGATCATTGATTTTCATGTTTAGCATGTAACTGGTACTGGCAAGCATCCCCCAAAATGAGGTTGCAGGTAAACAGACACAGAGAACTCGGCGCCAGCAGTGGTCATAGCCTACTGGGTGGTGAGACCTTTCCCCACCACCCACGACAGGGGGCCAGTTCCCCACCTGGGGAAAGGGTGCTCTTCATCCTTTCTTCACCTCTATATTTCACCGTAGAGTTCACCTCTATTCAGAGATGTTGTTTGCTTTACTAAAGGCACAGCTGACAGAATTCAAAAGCCTTAGAAGACACAGAGCCAGCTGGATGGTATGAAACTAGAGCCCCCAACTTCAGTTGTAACCCGAAGGCCACCTTGCTACTTGCACTAGCGAAAGTCCCTGGGCTTCCAGAGCTCAGAACCAGGAGGGGCGGTGGGCTCGGGAACCTCAGAGCCGTTCAGTGCTGGCAGCCACGCCTTCGGTTCGTTTCCAAGTGGATGCCTCGGCAGCCAAGGCGGTTTGCTTCCAAAATTATGGTGTGGAAAATTTCATTGCTTGGGAGCACAGTGGTTTTTTCACATACCTTCAGCACTTATTTGTGAAATATAGGAAACTGATTATCGTCACTTGACATTCTCTATCTCCAAAACACGAGATTAATTGTGTCTTTTCACAGTCCTATATATTTTGCACACTATACCTAATTGATTTACAAAGGGAGTGGATTAGAGATACATATGTGATTTTTTTTTTTAAGTCCATGTTATTTCTGCAAAAACAACTGATTGATCGATGCAGTGATTCTTTTCCAGAATAAAGCCCGGCTTTGGCTCAGGTCTTAATCCCTAAGAGTACATAGGTGTAACCCTTGGTTTCCCAGTAAAGTCCTCAGCGATGCTGCGTGGCTGTGACTGCCGACTTGCTCGGAGACCAGCACCACCCTGGGCTTTTCGGGGCTTGTTTTGTACACGCTCCTCGTCCAACCTGACAACTTCATTAAAGAAAATTCACATTTGTAAACATGCTAGCTTTGGAAGATGTGAAGTTTCCCGTCAGAACCTGCAGCTTTATTCCGTTGGCTGAACTGCACAGAGGGAGATAACCTATTTACATACTAAAAAGGTCAGTGCCGGGCAGTCAGCATTTGGAGACACGTTTGCTGCTGCTTGCCACTGGAGCATAAGATTTTGGGAGGAGGCCGCAGTTTTGCTGTCTCTCTATTTCTGTGGACAGCAAGCCTTGGCAAACATGCAGGGCGTCTGCCCAGCGGCCAGGGCAGGGCGGGGGGGGGCAAGGCTCTGTCACAGCTTAGACCCTCTCTGATGACTACCAGGTACCATGCAAAGCGCAGGTCAGCCTCACCTGCTAAAAACTATTAATTAGAGATGGAAATATTTGCATAATAGCTCTTCTGACTCAGGTTAGTAAAACACAAATTATCGTAATAGGCTTTAAATCACGTGGCAACTGCTTACTTAACCTTCCATTTGCATCAGGAAAGCTAGGCTTTTAGAGAGCTTGAAACATTTCCTTTTGTGGCCTTTCTCTTCAAAATCTTTTAAAATGTCTACTTGGTTTTGCTAATGTGTATTGAAAATATCTTCAAAAATATCGTAAAGGCATGAGTTTTCCCTGAAATTGCTATAATGTTTTGCTCCTTACCCATTTGTGCAAAATATAAGGGCACTGAGATCCACGGCGCCACCTGCAATGCTGGGTATCACGTAAGAGTGTGGTCACCCTGAAAGCGGAATGCCTGCTCAGAAAGGCTGGGGAGAGAAGAGGGAGGCGAAAGGGAGGCTTACTCCTTGGTGATAGCAGCCAATCTTGGGCAAGCAGCAGCCAGCAGCAGTTCGTTGCTCTTCATGCCACAGACTCAACTGTGGCACATTCAGAGCTTTTGCTCTGAAAAGAGAGCGCCCTTTTAAGAGTGCCTGGTGCAAGGATAGTTGCAAAGCTGCAGCTTCTTTCCTCAAGTCCTGGTGAGGTCATCCTGGCTGGCTGGGAGCTACAGCAGCAGCTGCCACCCAGGTTCTCCAGGGAACCCTGTGCTGCATTCCATGTTCAGGGTTCCCCAGGGGACCGAGCAAGCCAGATGTGGACCTGGGCTCATTCCTTCTTTGGAGACATGCAAAGTGGCTTCCAGGAAGAAATCACTCTTTGCATGCATGCACATGTCTGTGTGCCCACCACTTAATAGTCACATCAGTGAGGCTCTGTACTTCCTCTGACTCCTGATTAAGGAGAGAGGAGCCAGTGGTGGGGACGAATTAGCTCTTCATTGGCACCAAACAGTGTGTCATAGAGATTATGCAAACCTGCTTATTAGCCACAGTCTTCAGGGCCTTATGTAACAACGGGTTTTCATGACTGTCGTTTTGAAACACAACAGTGGTATTGGCTGTGCTGGGGACTCCTGGCAGTGGTGCTCTGTGACTAGGAGACCAGGCTTTCCACTGCGTCTGCACTTCACCTAACCTGACTCTGGACTTCTGTAACGACAGGCTGGCCCAGATGCCGCTCGCTAATTCGCACGTCTGTGCTTCCCAACCCCTGCCTCTCTTAGAAGACGCGGCTGAGCAGACACAGCAGGCTCTCCACGAGTCGGTCTTCATGGCATCCATGTCCACCCCCCCTCCCCGGGACCTCCCTCTCGGCAGGGAGCAGCACTGCGAGCTGCTGCCGGGCGTGGCTGACGTCCAGGCCGACGAGGTGGCCCGATGGACGGTGGATGAGGTGAGTGGGGCTGCTCTGGGGCCGTGGGATGGACGTGCCCAGCTGCTGAGAATTTCTCTTAGGCACTGAATTCAGTGTATCAAAGTTAAGATCCACATTTAAGGGAGAAGACACGCATGATTTTGAGGAAATTCAGAAGGCCCGATGTGCGTTACCCTTCTCTTCCCAGCTGAGTCCCGGCACCACCTCTGCACTCCGTAGCCACAGCCCTGGGCTCATTCAGGCAGAGGGGCCAAGCCTCCAGCCCACGCTGCAGGTGGGATTGAGGAGGCCCAAATGGACAAGCATCTCAGCCCGGGTCTGGACAGCTTCTGTCCTAAGAGTCATCTTCCCTGGGAGAGCACCCACCCCCAGGGTGCTCTGTGCCCAGAGGGGCTCCCTTTGCTGGTGCCCGTAGGGCCCTGAGGACCCTGTATTCTCACGACTGAGCAGCTCTGGGCCACCGTCAGTCCGCCTGATGTCACAGATTTTAAAGGAAATGAGATCACAACATTACACAAGATGCCGTACCAGACAGAAAAATGAGCTTGACTTTACTGTAAACATGTGTTACACTATTGGTTTTTAATAAGGATGAGGTAAGTTCCATTGCTTATTGTAATGCCATAGAAATGCTTCATAACTAAAAACAATTATCCTTTGAGGAAGAGGTCTTTGACTGACATTCCTTTCCATAAAGCTATTGTTGTCCCTAATCAGCCCTTAGTTAATTTTTTTAAATAAAGGAAAACCCTAGGTTACTCTAAGAACAAGATTAGAGCTGGAGTTAAATTAATCACCAAATGTTCACTGAGCACTCACTGCAGTCAGCCTAACTTCATGTTGGTTTAATTAAGCCTTCCTCTCCAGCCTTGGACAAGCAGCAGGTGGGGAAGGCCACCTGGAGGTCAAGGTTTGGAGTGGGCCCTGCCCCCCCTCTTCTCTCAGGCGCCTCACAGATTCTGCCTGGTGGGTTTCCAGCCCAGCAGCCTTGCCCAGCGTCTTTCCACACGCAGCAGAGGAGCCGACGCCCTTCCCCTGCACACGCTGCCTGCCCACCGTCCTCCCACCTCTGCGGAAGGGCTCCGAGGGTCCTGGTGTCAGCGAGTAAACGTGAATACACCAGGCAGTGGCTGGTGTTTGGGGAAACGACTACATGTGATCCTGCTCCTTCAAGAATACGCAGAGTCTGGCCCTCCACCCTCATTTAGGAATTTTTACCAGTTTACAAAGCACGCATCAGCTTCATGACCAAGCTGATAGAATTACAGTCTATTGTGTCTGTAATCCAATCATGTAAGGTTTTGCCCTTGAGACAACACTGAACATAATGGGGACTTCAAGCACGCCCTGAGATCGGTGGGTGTGGTAGAGAAGGGAGAATTCCGGCTGTGTCTCCGCCCAACTTACAAGGGTCCCTGGCTCCCCAACAACACCCGCAGCACATCGCTGAGCCCTGCGTGGTCAGTCCTCACCGGCATCTTCAGTCTGCCTTCCGCCCCGCCTCGCCTGGCCCTCCCTCTCTGGCCAGCAGAATCTCGCTCCTCCCCAGCCCCACACATTCTCTTACGGGCCTCAAAAGGCCCTCCCACCCTGCCTGCTGCCACCGACAGCCGTCCCCTCCGTGCACTTCCACAGAGGCCTCTGGGCTGGGCCACGCCTCCTCTCGGTGCTCCCGTTTCATCTGGGTCTTCTGTCACTGTCCCTGCACACACTTGTCTGACCCCTGACCAGATGAGCACAACCATATTTCACTCACTGGGCATGCATCTTGAGAATCTCTTGCTATGCCTGGCACTTAGTAAATAACACAGTGAATGTGCATTGAATGAATGTTGAATGACAGGGCATTGTGAGCTGGATTTTGAAACCAAAAATGGGACATAGCTAAGCAGAAAAATGAAGGGAAACCATTCCAGTCCCCATTCCAAAAAGAAGGGAACAACAGGAGGTTGCATAGGGGAAGTGTGGCATTGCAAGGATGGCTGACACACAGCACATCCTTTACTGACATCGGTGATGACAACCAGCAGTATTGATACAATGGTAAAAAGACAAGGAGTCATTTTGCCCATTTTACAGATTGGGAAATTGAGGCACCAGAGACTAAGTAACTTCTTAAGGTCGTATAGTGAGAGCCAAGTCCAGAGCTGATGCGGTACCCACCATGCATGCACAGTGCAGACCTGGGTCCAGAGAACAGTGACCTGGGATGAGGAGGGGGGCCGGGCTCGGGGCCAGACACTGGGCGCAAGTGCAGGTTCTTATGCAGAATCACTTTGTAAAGATGGTGCCTCAGGAAGATGAGAACGGCAAAGATCTGCAAAAAGAGTAAGAACGAGAAGAGGCTGAGGACAGGGCGACAACCAGAAGTCACCACCACGTTCCTGGTGTGGGGTAATCGGACCTGGGCTGGACACAGCCGTGACAAGAACCACCCACACCCAGCAGACGCTGTGAAGTCCAAATCAACACCACAGGGAAATAGATCAGATACTGGGATGAAGAAATGAAATGAGCCAAATGTGATTCCATGCAGAGTCTCAGCACTACCCCGTTAGAATTTAATTAGGATAATCATGTGTGAGAACACAGGGCCCTTGAGTTCATCTGAAAGACTGGGAAAACAATGGTAGCATCGGAAGAAATGAAACTTTGGGAAAGGGACAGTTTGGGGCAGGAGGATAAGGTGATGAACGTGACATGGGACGGCGTGAGCTGGAGACCCCTGCAGATCACACCAGTGGGCAGGGAGCCTCTCTTCCAGGGGCAGAGATATGGGGCGACAGCAGTGCTCACCAAGGAGGTCATTGTCCCCCAAGGGCTGCAAGGACGGAGGTCAGCAGGACCGAGTCAGGACGTGCAGGGGAAGTGTCTGGAAAAGGGCATCTGAGGAGAAGTGGGGGGAGTCGTGAAAGACAAATGTCTCGGGGAGGCGGCTGTGGGTGCTCGGTGCGACAGGGCAGGCGGACACCGAGCTGGGGTCGGGACTCCTGTGGAATTGGAAACACTGTGTACAACGTGGATTTTTTTCCTTAAGAGGAAGGCCAAACATAATAAAAGTTTTATTAACTTTTCAAAGTGGAGGGGGGCATCATCCAAAAAGAACAGAAACAACTGTTTCAGGAACATGGAGGGCGAGTAAGAAACTCGCAGGGGTCTCTGGTCTGGCAAGTTGCAAGTCTGGCCCTGAACCAGGGAGAGGTTAGAGCTGACTGAAGGGAAGCAGGTGGTCCAAGGGCAAGTCTCACCAGGTCAGAAAAGGTCTCAAAGGGAAGAGACTCACCGTGGGGAGGCTGGAGATGCCATCAGGGATTACGAGGGCGCTGAGATCGCCGTCCCTGCGCTCTGTAAGGGGACACGTGGAATCCCAGCCTGTATCTCTGGAAGAGCCCGTGGTGACATACTAGATTAAAAATGAAGCAACCATGGGAGGGGCTGTCTTCATGAAGTGCCCCTGCTCCTGGTGCTTCCTTCACCATGGCCTGCCTCGAGGGTGCATTCCAGAGAAAACTGGGCAATTTTTCCAACTTACGTATCTTAGCCTCGGTATCTGCCTGATGAGAGACTCTCGAGAGCGTGGACCACATCCTAAATTTCTTTCACTCTCCTCACCCTCTACAGCACATTTCCTGGCAACAGACTGGGTTCTCCAGAAGAATCTTTGGTGGGTTGATAGTGTGGGCTTTGTGACGGTCCCATATGTATCTTAGAAACAAAGCTGCCCTCAAAGGGAGTTCACTTAGGGGGCATTGCAGAAGTCCCAGTGACTGGTGTGTGACTGCTCCGTGCACCCCGTTAACAATGGCACACGGGTAGTGAGGGCGTGCAAAGGCAGTCAGGGGCCAGTGGGCACATTTTGAGGAGATTTTCTTGTGCTCTGTTCCTGTTGGAGAGGGACCACAGCAGCCTGGCACAGGGCCTGTTGAAAGCGTGTGTCCCCAGGCAGTGAGACTTAGGGTGGGTGGCTGGGACAGAAGACAGAGCAGCGCAAGGACTCTCCCTTTTGTCTGCCCCCCCTGGCCCGGGAGGAAGACGACCGCTCTGCTCTGTGTTCCCTGTGAAGGGAAGCCAGCCCAGGCAGGGTCTTCTGACACTTTCCAGAGCATGGGAGCTGGCTTTTAACTCCTCGGTCACTGTGGCTGTTTCTGCCAGAGCAGTGTTTGTCAAAGCACAGGTGGGCTTTGAAGTCGATTTAGTGGTTCTAAAACGAAAGACAGGCCTACAGGAAAGTGCATAATTGCAGGTTATCACTTTGTAGAACCTTTATTAGAAGCGGGTGGGAATGTGCCACACTCAAACATGGTCAGTGTGAAGTGTATTTCTTACTCTAGGTCATGGGCATATTCTGAAGAACAGCATAGGTGTTTAAGAGTAGGGACTAAAATATCTTTATCTTTTCACATTTTCGTAGCAAAGTACCTTGCCCAGAACTGGTGTCTGACTAGAGAGTGAGTGAGTGAGTGAGGAGTTAATTGTATGCAGTACCCTCCTGCCAGGTGTCCCGGGGAACAGGAGGGCCGGCTGTGACGTGTTATATGCACATTACTGCCACGAGTGTGGCTCAGGTATGTTTGGTTCACATATGGGTACTTGTATTTCTTATTTTCATAAATACTGTTTCAAGCAGCACCTAAAAATCGCACCAGCCTCAAGTAAGTGTTCCCTAAATATCCATTAACTTTAAAAGATGGTGGTCACATTAAAAACAATCCTGACACAGGAGGGAGTGTTTTGAAAAATTCAGAGTATTGCTAACAAAGCAGAGCAGCCTAATGCCATCGGGCTCTCAAAAAAAAGGGGGTGGGGGGCAAATAACAAACTGCACTGTGAAAAATGAGCCCCAGGCTGGACACATGGCCCTGTGGACTCTGAGCCCGTGCAGTCAGGCACACAGCTACGGCTCCACAAAATAGGAAACACCAGCATTTGGAAAGATTTAGGGGAGCAGCATCCCCACTGAAGAAAACAAGCTCTGCTGAGCTCCGAAAGGACGCCAGGAAAAGTAGGTCGCTGGGGAAGCGAGTTGGGTAAAGCAATGGGCTGGTCTAAGAGCCTGCCCAGTGCCATCTTTCCTAGTCTTTTCCAAACTGCCGTGTCGTTCCCCGAATCGACGTACTCAGAGCCCTTCCGAAATAAAGCCGGGGCTCGAGCTGTGGGACACTGCGCTCTCAGGAACTCAGGGAACCCCCCACGTCAGCCTGCACACCAGATGTGCTTCCTGAAACCAAGGCCAAGGTCGCCCGCCTCCGGGCTCCAACAGAGCTGCCATTTCCTGGGAGAAGCAGACGGGTCCTCACAGCCGCCTTGGGTCGGTACAAATGGAAGGTAGTTTCTTCTTCATAGAGGTCGCTCGCATCTGCCGGAACGGTTCACGTTTACGACAAACTTGAGAGAATGAGGAAAATTGATGGTATTCTATGGTATGTTAAAGCTCATCACTGCGCATTTATAAAATTTGTGGCAATATGGGCTTTCTCTTAAAACTTAAAATACAATTTCTTTTTAGGGGACTAAATACTGTCTATCAATACTAAATAATTACACTGAATAATGGTCAAGGCCTTTGGATGTTTTAAAATTCTGGCCAGAAAAGTTGGCCTCAATAAATTTCATGGAACTTGTTCTTCACTTTGGAAAAAGAAAAACAGACTGACTAGAATCAGAATCTCTCTCCAAAAAGACAGAATTTCAGACACTCGGTAAAGCAAGCTGGATGTCTCTGCCCCCACTGTCTGAGGAAGACAGACTAAGTGACGGCAGGAGGCGGGACAGTGAGCAGCTGCGCCAACACCAAGCTCGGGATCCCCTTGCTCCGCAGCACTGGTCCGTTTTCTCTTGGGTTTAACACATTATTTATTCCCATTTAAAAATCCAATCTACCTTTGCCACGGACAATGATTTCTTGGCTAACAATACTAAGAAGATGGCATGTGATCCTTTCTTTTCATTTGTTTGCTCAGAAAAGGACATTCTAACCCATGCAAACCATCAAAACAACACGCAACCCTTGTGCTGTGACCACGTATTTAAAGGAGCCATCTCTCCATGCACTTCACTTTGCCTGTGGCCCAGGTGCTGGCAGGCTGGAGACCCACCGGCAGCTCCGGGGCCTGCTGGTACTCCTGGAGACCCCCGCCCTCTTCTCCTGCCTTTCCCGCTCAGCAGCTGAAGCCCAGGTTGACTCTACTTTGGATGACACGCAGGCTGGGCATCCTGCTTTGGCCCTGGTCCCATGAGGCTTTGTGCTGAGGCCTCTTCTGCAGTGCCACCCCGAGCCACACCCTGTGGAAATACTGTGCAGCCAGCACTGCTCATCTTAGCCACCAACTCCCTATGGAGTGTCTGCTGAGAACCCACCTGATATACCATCTGTCCCTTCTAGAAACCTCTAGCCTAAACCTCTCTTCTGGATTTTAGCATATTGGACCATGCGCATGGCAACTAGTAAGTCCTCTACTAGCCACTTTTGCTCAACCCGATCACAGGCCCAGCCTTCCCAGCACCCAGCGGAAGCCTCACATGTAGCCACAATCCGGACATACTTGGCCAGAAGAGCAGCCTAGGGAATGAGGGGACTACACCCACCTCTCAGTGCCCCGGGCCCCAGAAACACTATAAACCCCACCCCCACCTGTCCCAGTGACCATGTCTGTATAGTTTGACTGTCAGTATTCCGAGGCTTTCCTCCGCTCCCTGAAGATACCTAACACGTGCTCCATGCTTCCAGTCCACCCAGGACACAAGAAACTACATTAACTCAACGAACAGACTCAGCTTCCCGGGTGCATGGACAGCCAGAGCTCTGCTCCCAGGTGCAATGGCTGGGAATTCCAAGGAGAGGAGGCCAGACTGAGGCACGCCCACACCTCCCAGAGGCCCTCAGGCTTGAAGATGCCGTTGTGTGGCAGCACAGTGACTGGTTGGAAAGGGTTTTTGGTTCTCTTTTCATTCCCATCATCCCACACTTTAGGTGACTGTAAATGACTCATGACAACATACACTCGCAGCATCAGAGTGAAGCAGACATCAACATGCCGATTTCCCCTAAAAAGATGTTCTGAGATCTTCATGTTAGACTAAACACAGCTGTGACTGGACAGGGCACAGAGCTCTAGGGTGCACACACAGGTGTCAGGCCCTAGGTTCACCCTGTGGGTGTTGGCCTGGGCCACTCCATAAAGTGGAAATAAGCCAGCCCTCTGCTGTTCTTTTCTGCAAAGTGCAGAGGGGCTCCAGCTGCTCACATCTCGGAGCTCCTGCATGGAACATGTGCTCCCAGAGCTCTCTGAGTGTGCAACACGCCCTGAGCTCCTGGCCTTCTCTGTGAGACACAGGAGAGAAGAGGAAGTGCACACAATTTAGTCCACACCAGAGGCAGAGAGCCACAACAGAAAAAACAAAAGCCAACAGGACAATTCCTCCTAGAACTATCTCCTCCCTGGATTTTTTTTGCCATTGCTTTCTAGCCTGCCTTTCACCCCTTGCTGCAGCAATGCCAGACCTCGCCAGAAGTGGCCGGGACCCAGCCATTATTCTGGTTGCTGGGAGTCTGGACAACATCCCATTTGTTCAGTCAGCTCCCCAAAAGCATCAGTCAGGAACACTAAGTGGCTTCCCTTGCTGGTAGCCAGAATTTTGCCTGACCTCTCTTATTAAAAGGAATTCAGGGCATGTGGTTGGAGAGGGAAGAAAAAGGTAAGGCTGGGGAAATGAGCTGAAGAAACTTGATTTTTCAGAACTCTGGGCTAGGAGTCAGAAAACCTGACTTCCAAAAGTACCTTTGGCACTTAATGGCCTTGCATGACCTTGAGTAAGCTGTTGAGACTCTTGGACTGCAAGCCCTGGCTGATGTGGCTCAGTGCTGGCCTGCAGACCAAAGGGTCACAAGTTCGATCCCCAGTCAAGGCACATCCCTGGGTTGTGGGCTGGGTCCCCAGTAGGGGGCATATAAGAGGCAACCACACATTGATGTTTCTCTCCATCTCTTTCTCCTTCCTTCTCCCCTCTCTAAAAATAAATAAAATCTTTTTTTAAAAAAACAACTCAGGCTTCAGCTCCAAAATGACCTATGTGAGAATTCACTTCGCATAGACTCCTTGAGTCCCTGTTTTGGCCAGGCACCAAGTGGACGCGTCCTCATTGTCTCTAACAGTTATTGTGACAAGTGCCATGCACAGGCCCCAACCCTTACCCTCCTCTCTGACCCACAGCATCAACAGCCAGGGAGGATCAGGTGAGAGAAGGCTCTAGAATGCCAGAACTCCACACAGATGGAGATTGTCATTGTTATCATCTAGGTCAGCCTGGAAATAAGAGGCCAGAAAAGGTACTAGGGGAGGATCTAATTTCTGAGCTGGTGCATGCTAATGTGACTTGATAGCTCCTATTTAAATCCCAAGTGTTTGAAGGATTGTGGGTATATTTTAGCCCACCGTTGAATTACTACAACCCAAGAAATTATTTCAGGTACATTTTTAAAATATATTTTATTGATTATGCTGTTACAGTTGTCCCATTTTTTTCTCCCCTTTATTCCTCTCCACCCTGTACCCCTCCTTCCACCAGCACTCCCCCATCTTATTTCATGTCCATGGGTCATACATATAAGTTCTTTGGCTTCTTCATTTCCTATACTATTCTTAACCTCCCCCTGTCTATTTTGTACCTACCATTTATGCTTCTTATTCCCTGTAACTTTGCCCTCATTATCCCCACCTTTGCCACTGATAACCCTCCATGCTATCTCCACTTTGTGATTCTGTTCCTCTTCTAGTTGTTTGCTTAGTTTGTTTTTCTGTGATTTTTTGTTAGGTTCAGTTGTTGATAGTTGTGAGTTTGTTGTCATTTTATGGTTCATAGTTTTTTATTTTCTTCTATTGCTTAGATAAGTCCCTTTAACATTTCATAGAATAAGGGCTTGGTAATGATGAACTCCTTTAACCTGACCTTATCTGGGAAGCACTTGATCTGCTCTTCTATTCTAAGTGATAGCTTTGCTGGATAGAGTCATCTTGGATGTAGGTCCTTGCATTTCATGACTTTGAACACGTCTTTCCAGCCCTCTCTTGCCTGTGAGGTTTCTTTTGAGAAATCAGCTGATAGTCTAATGGGCACTCCTTTGTAGGTAACTGTCTCCTTTTCTCTTGATGCTTTTAAGACTCTCTTCTTATCTTTAATTTTGAGTGATGTAATTATGATGTGCCTTGGTGTGTGCTTCCTTGGGTCTAACTTCTTTGGGACTCTGAGATTCCTGGACTTCCTGGAAATCTATTTCCTTTGCCAGATTAAGGAAGTTCTCCTCCATTATTTGTTCAGATAAGTTTTCGATTTCTTGCTCTTCCTCTTCCCCTTCTGACATCCCTATAATTCAGATGTTGGAATGTTTAAAGTTGTCCTGGAAGTTCCTAAGCCTCTCATTTTTTTGAATTCTCGTTTCTTCATTCTGTTCTGGTTAAATATTCATTTCTTCCCTCTGCTCCAAATTGTTGATCTGAGTCCTGGTTTCCTTCCCTTCGCTGTTGGTTCCCTGTACATTTCTCTTCATTCATTTTGCATAGCCTTCATGTTTTCCTCAATTTTGCAACCATACTCAACCATTTCTGTGAGCATTCTGATTACTGGTGTTTTGAACTCTGCATCTCATAGGTTGGATATCTCTTCATCACTTAGTTCTATTTTTGGAGCTTTGATCTGTTCTTTCATTAGGGCCATATTTCTGTGTCTTGGCACAGCTGTTATGTTGTAAGAGGTGGAGCCTTAGGTATTCACCAGGGCAAGGAAACCCATATCTCTTCATAGTAGCGCTGTAAGTCGGGGAGGGGTCTGAGAGGGAACAATGCTGCTTGCTGGACTCTCCACTGGCTCTCAGTTACTTCCCCCACTTCCCACAAGCAAATTGGGCCCTTCTGGTGCTGATTTCTGGGTGGGTGGTTTTGTGTACGTTGTAGGACCCTGTGGGTCTCTCCAGTGAACTCTCCCATGAAGCTGGGAGTTCCTCCCACCACTGCAACCCACACATATTTTTATCACCAGAAGTTTTAAGGCTTTATTTTCCCTCACTGGAACCCTGGGTTGTGTAGTTTGTCTCGCTCCCCAATTTTTCCTCCAGGTTTATCTGCATGCAAATGTGGGACCACCCTCTCCTCCAGCTGCCGCCTTTCCCATTCTGGTTCGCAAGCTGCTGCTTCGACCGCCGGGTCCTCTAGCCGCCCCCTTGATGCAAGTTCTCTCTACCCAGCTGCCCATCTCTGCCCCTCCTACCAATCTGGATGAATGTTTCTTCTCTAACTCTTTGGTAGTCAGATTTCCATACAATTCGATTTTCTGGCAGTTCTGGTTATTTTTTATTATTGAATTGGTTATTGTCCTTTTTTTGGTTGTGCGAGGAGGTAAACTGTATCTACCTATACCTCCATCTTGGCCGGAAGTCTCTCTAATCCACACCACTTTTCTCTGCTCCAACCATCTGGTGAAGTGTCTTTGGTGGGGAAGTGTAGCCTTCAACCTGGGAAGGAAAGAGAAAGTGCATTTTTTAAATCAGGCTTTCATTTGCACTGCAGGTGGCTAAGTTTGTACAGTCTCTGCTGGGCTGTGAAGAGCATGCCAATTGCTTCAAGAAAGAGGTAAGAAATGTAAGATTATATATTCATTTCTATACTTCTAGGCCCAGAAGGGCTTTGTTTCTATTTACTTAAGTGTAAACAAGAGCAGTTTGGGAGGCAAGAGAAAAGGGTCCCTGCAGGAAAGAGCCCGGCTGTAGACTGGGCACAGCAGGGTCAACCTCTGTCTGCAGCTCACTTGTATTTGCTGTGCTGGTCTCACCCAGCATGCTGAGGAAATAGTCTGTTTGAACACATTAATTGATTAACACTCATAATTGTCGTGAAGCCCCTGCACTGTGACTCCAGGCTACACTAGAGGCAGGGAGGAATCCCACCACATGACTGTCCCAGAGAGGAGAGGGGAGAGAAGGCAGTGCCATCCTGAACATCCCTGCTCTTCAGCCGCTTCAGGGGGATGCATAGAAGCCACAGAACCCCCTGTGAGGTTTCTGCTCCCTGCTGCTGCTCAGTTACGAGTATACCAAACTGCTTAATGTTTGTCCCGGAATTAACATCCGCTGCTCTTGGGACCCCAGAAGAGATTGGACCAGCTACAGAGTAGTAATGCAGATAGCAATGCTAGCTATTGTCCACCATGAGCTTGCCATATGCCAGGCCCTCTGCGATCCCTGCACAGTCATCATACTCGGGTCCTCACATCTCTGTGGAGCAGCTCACCCCTGAGGAGCCTAAGGTGCGGAGGAGAGGGCCGTCAGGTTCCAGCCCACATCCGTCCGAGTCCAGCGTCTCCATCATTGCTCTAGAACACTCCGAGAAAACCCAGTTCCTAGAGACTAGGAAGCAGTGCACACTCTCCCTGCCTGAAGTTGGGGCACATGTGGCTCATGGGAAATACTCTTTGAGTTTGGGGTCCTGGGCCCCTCAGAGTCCCGCAAGCCCTGTATTTCCAGGGAACTCAGCGTCAGGGTCACTATGGCATCAGTCCGTGTAGCTGCGAACAGAAACTGGGGCTTTTCCTGGTTCTGCCTGGGCCCAGCCAGGCGTAGACATAGTTGGCCCAGCCTCACACACACAGGCCACTCTGCATTGAGCAACACCCAAGTCCCACTGAGGCAAGTGTCTTTGCAGGTCAGGCTACTTAAGCTTGGCACTTATGGCCAGCGGTGTCACTGTGGGCACATCACTTCACCTGTCTTATCCCTCTTCTTTACACAGAGTTCTGTGAGGGGACCTTTGAGGATTAGGATTAGTATGTTTACAATACCTAGCCCAGCTCTTGTCCCAGAGATGAGGCTTAATAAACGGCAGTAATATGGACCAGAGGGTCTCCTCTGGAAGCCCCCAAGCTCTGCCAGTAATCCCAGCATCTTCTCTGAGAAGCTATGTGACCTCAGGCAAGTCATTAGGCTGATTAACTGTAGGTTTTCTCACCCACTTTATGGAGTTGTTGGGAAGATCAAGCACGTAGAAGAGACTAGAGTATAGCTCCATAAACGTTAACTGTTGTTATTGTCATCATCACCACCATCATTGCCTTCTTCTTAGTGACTATTTGGCCAGTAGGTGTTGCCTGAAAACCTGAAAGTGCGGGAGCCGACCAGGTTAGGGTGTGGCGGGAGGGAGCTCCTCCCCGCGGCTGCGAGAGGTGCGCTTTGTGCCCCGCGGGAAAGGGGTCCGTTCGTCATCGGGCAGTGTATCCGACATGCACAGGAAGCTTTTTAAAACTCTTAAAGCTTTAGCTCCTCACCAGGGATCCCAAGGTGACTCCTCCTTCTTCAGTGAGACATTCATAGCGAGGGTTTGTACCGTTAATTAAAAAGGGTTAGAACCACAGAGTGAGGCTGGTGGAGGGCTGGTACCGTGCGAAACCCTTTCGTTCGTCCTTTTGGTTCTGGACCCAGGACTCACTGTGAGCCAGTCTGTGTAGACGGTTGCCACAGACTCTGGAGTGGCCGCTCTGAGACCCTCGGGGGCTGCGGGAAGCTGCGGGGAAGCGGCCTGCAGGGCGGCACCTGGCCTCACACACAGCTCAGGAGAGCTGATGCACCTCAGACTGCAGTGTGGTGGAAAAGCTAGTCAATAAAACTTTAATGGTTTATGCATTTCTGCTTATTATAGCATTTATCATTGAAAAAATTAAAATACAGGAAAGTTAAAAGGAGAAACTAAAGTCCCAAACACTATTCCACCAGCCAAAGATAACTTCTGTTAACATTTAATACAAAGATTTCAAGTAGTTTAACTATGTATATGTATATACATGTAGTCATGCACATTTAATTTTACAAATTAAAACTCAGATCTCTCTATATCATCATATCATGTTTAGCTGTTTAACGAGTCATGAAAATTCCCCAAACCGATAAGTGTTTCATTGAGACGTGATTTTGGTAACTGCCTAGTGCCGCACCCTGGGTGACGCTGTAATTTATTTACTGCTGCTAGTTTGGAGGTGCCAGGCTGTCTCCAATAACTCGCTGTTATAAATAACACTAGAGCGCACACATTGCGCATTGTTCTCTTGGGGAAAATTACTGGAGATTTACTTGGTGGATGAAAGTAGGTTATTTTTAAGGCTCTTAATATAAATTCGGGCTAGCATATTTAAAATGTAACAATAGAAATGTAGCCTGGAAGCAGTTAGTGTATATCGAGTTCATATTTAACAGAGCAAACCCCTTTTGCATTTAACTTAGCTTCAGAGTCCTGGGGGAAAGGGATGAGCAATGGCCGGGACCGGGCTTGTGAGGGGTGCCATCACTCTGCACGGCCACCGAGCTCTGCGGGGAGGCCGAGGCCTCGGGTTCAGAGTCGCAGCTCAACAGTCAGGACTTACCAGAGGGTAAACAGCTTTAACAGCTTTTCTTTTTATTCCTGTTTATTTACTCACATGCAGCAGATTGATGGCAGAGCCTTCCTGCTTCTGACACAGACGGACATCGTCAAAGTGATGAAGATCAAACTGGGCCCAGCACTGAAGATTTACAATTCTATCCTCATGTTCAGGAATTCTCAGGACCTCACTGAAGAGGAAACTGTCTCGGGCTAGAAGTCAGGGGCTGAACGCACCGCCCGAGCTGCCGCCTCGCTGGGACCTGGTTCTATCAGCAATAAAGTTGGCCCACATTCACTTGATTTTAATGTCCCCATGGTCGTATCCGTATTTAATCTGGACCTTTTAAATGGCTGTGGCTTATATGTTTAGAGGATTTTGATGGCTGCTTCAGGGACAACGGCACTGAAGCCCAGGCACATGTACGGTTTGTGGATAACCTTACCATCAGTGGGGCCCTTTCAGCTCTGATGTGGGGCCACAAACAGACCAAAGAAGCCGACACATACACCTTTGTTCTTCTCCCTTGCCATAAAAGAAGCCATTTCCCAATTTGAAAGCATAAAACTCTCAAGTGGTAAAATAGAAAAATAGAATTAATAGATACTTGTTCATGTTTTCACCAGAAAGAACAACTGGGCCGGGCTCAGATCTGCCGTCTGGGTGCGGTGAGTCTAAGAGACAGGGGCCAGGTGCTTTAAAAAGATTTCATGAGATTTTTGTGTACTTTACTCAGGAAAGTGTGAATCTTTAAAAAATAATAATAAGCACATATTTTCATGATTCAATAGTTCTTTTGTTCCATTAACCATTTCTTGGTTGTGCTCCCGAGGCCTCCTGGCGTGTGCCAGGCCAGAGCACTTAGTGGAAGCTGGGGAGACGCTCCCGAGGCCCCTCCCCCGGCAGTGGCCTGCAGGCTGAGTGTGGGACCAGCCGCAGGGAGACCTCATCCTGACACTGGCCTTGGCTAGTGGGCCAGATGCCCGCTGGCACCAGAGTCCTCCCAGCTGCCAGCCTGAGGCGGCCTCAGGGGAGCTGGTTGGCCCTGCGGTGGTCCGAGTGAGCGAGATAAGGAGCCACGGTGCAGCTGGCCTTGTGCACATCTTCACAGGGACACGGCACTAAACGGGACCATCTCTGACAGGGAGCTTGCAACCTGTTATTTTTTTTTTAACAATTCTGATTTATCAGACCTTACTTCTTGTGTGTAAGTAACTATATTTGAAACTTAAGTAACAGGAAGTCAGCCCCACAGTTTTAAAGACAAGCCCCTCTTTGCTGACACACACCTACAGTGAGGGCTACAGATTCCCCCGCATATGCGGGGCTCCAGTGTATTCTTTAGTGGGGAGAGGAAAGAAGTGGGAAAAAGGGACTCGGGCCTGATCATACCCATTTTGTTTCAGTAAGAATCTAACGGTTTAAGATGCTTGGAGAGTTCCTCAAACTTTAGGTCACTGAAAAAAAGAATCTTCTCTAAGAGGTGTCACAGACATTACATTTCTTTGGATCCTTACTCAGATTGAATTTTAATATATTATTGGTTGATGTAAATTTTTCTTTCTGTGGAGCTTTCTTTGTTTTGTTTTTGTTTTGTGGACTGCCTTGCATAATTAAAATTCTTGCTTCTCTATGTTAAAATTTTAATATATTTTAAATGATAATAAACAGGTAAAAGGAAACCTTCACCTCTCTGCCTTAGTGAACATGCCGTTATAACCTGTGCCCACGCCACAACCTGGAGGCTGGTGCTCGGCCTTGGGCAGGCAGAGGTGCTGCAGCGCGCTTTAGCCCGCTAAGCTGTCCCTCTTTTTGGATACTTGGGTTATGTTTCCTTAGGGAAGTAAATTTAGCTGTTAATAACTTAAGAGGTTTAATTAAAAAAAATCCTCAAAACTGCTCATTGTAGAGGCTCTGAAGACACGAGACTTGGGTTTGTGCGTTTAATATTGTACATGTCATTTCAACAGAAGGATCTAACACAGGACAGATAATTCCAAGCCAAATTAGGGTGGAACTATCGTGTTCCAAGAAGACAGTGTGATCAGATAGAAGGAGCTTGATCCAGGTATCCAGCTGCCTACCGGACTTCCTCACTTTGTCACCCAACACTTCAACCTTGACAGATTCAAAAGGCAACTCAGATGGCCCCGCTCCAGTATTTTCCCCTGAGTGAACGATAGCATCATCGCAGTAGCTGCTCAAGCCAGAAAACTAAAACCCTCTGTATCATTCTCAATTTCTGGGCTAGAGATTCTTCTACCAACGTGGCATCATGGGACATGGAGACAGGAAGAGAGGTGCCCAGTCAGCCTTCAGGCTGGCTCCCGCTGCCCCCAGCACCCTGAACGCATTCGTGCCTCCCTGCCTTTACTCTCCTGAACTTCTTTCTTTTAGCCACACTCACCCTTCCCTTGGGCCCCTCTCACCTTCGTATATGCTGATCCCTCTGACTGAAGTATCTCTCTTACTTCCCCAACCCCTTGTTCAGTAGTCTTTCTTTACACCTTAACTACTAGGTTCCCACTGCGACCCGCAGCCTTCCCACCACATTGCTCCTCACGCTTCTTTGTCATTACTTCTTTGTCTCTCCCGCTAGTCTGGAGGGTCTGAGGACAAAGACTATGGCTGTCTTGTTACCACTTACTCGAGCATTCAGCGTAGTATCTGGCATTTAATTGGCACACAGTAAGTTACTTGTTGCATCAATGAACGAAAAAACTAATCAAATCCAAATCTCAGCTCTGCAACTTCTTAAATAAGTGTAGCTTCTCTCTAAAAGAAAGTAATTCCTACCCCAAGGAGATTTTTAAATTTTATTTGTGGGTGTGTGCATGTATTTAATCATAACCGACATGCACATGTAAGGCGTCTGACACCTAATGGTAGCCATTAAATAAATGCAGGAAAATAACGGCAACAGCAACCCATTTCTTGAACATTCTTCTGGGAATCTCCCTCATACAAACCCTGAAAGTTTGCATCAAACCTGATCCCGAGGAGCCCTCTTCTTTGTGTGGCTGTGTGTTGGGGTCCCAGGAGCAGGCAGGGCCAACCCTGGGGACCCTGGTTGCCCTGACTCTGCTGTCCCATACCCAGATTCCACTCCAACCAGCTCCCATCCCTGTCCCCATGCCCTCCAGAAAGGCTGAAACATTATGAGTTGAAATCTTTCGCTCTGTCCAGAGGAGTCCTATCATCCTCAGGAATGAGGCAGCATCCAGAAATGCCCCAGATAACGTGAAGGTCCCGGCTGCCCCTAGGTACCAGCCTGAGCTTTTTACTCTTCTCCTCTTTTCCTGACTCCCTCCCATGGAATATGAGTGAGTCAGGGAAAGTTTCCAACAGGGCTTCAAGAAATGCAAACTTCTGGGTTATTAGAAAGAGTTCCCCCAATGGACCATTTGTACAACACATCATAAATACACATCGTGATCCTGGAAATTAGATCATTAGCAAGAATCCTAAGGGAGCTTAGGACTTCTGAGACCACAGTCTGAATACCTTTAATTTCAGATGACTTTTGCAAAAATAAATTTCTCTCATTTCCAATAACAAGCAGACATTCTGAGAATAATCTAGCCTCAATCAACTCTGCACATCTATTTTCTCACTCTGATTAGGTGCTGACCTTGTATAACCCACAGCCTAAAGAGAGTCCAGGAATGACAACACAGGAGACTGACTTCTCGTTGAGTCAGGGCCACAGGTTGTGACATCTGTCCCTTACTGACTGCTGACCCTCAGACACCCCTGTGGGTTCTTAGTCACGTTCCCTTTGTCTATGCAGTTTCCATCCTGTGTGATGGTTAGAAGCTGGGAAGTGTAGGGGAAAGTACTTGGGCTTTGCAGTGAGGCCCAGGCCTGAATCTTGAGGTCTGTGCCTACCTGGGTACCTAACCTAGAAGTACTTCTAAACCACCCAGCAAATGACCAGCTTGTCACATTTATTCATTTCTTTATTGAATTTTGATTGCATTACGTTTTGGTTCATATCATTTTAAAGAATATTCAGTTTGTCTCTGCAACTGCCAGAACTGAAAAGTATGTCTTTGGAATACGTCCTGTTCTTCACACTTTGGGGTCATTGTTCACACTTTTTTAAATATATATTTTATTTATTATGCTACTACAGTTGTTCCAGTTTTTCCACCTTTGCCTCCCTCTATCCAGTAACCTCATTCCCTCCAGCAATCCTCCCACTTAGTTCATGTCCATGGGTCATGCTTATAAGTTATTTGGCTTTTCCATTTCCTATACTGTTCTTAACATCCTCTGTCTATTTTCTACCTACCAATTTGTACTTCTTAATCCCTGCACATTTCCCTATTCATTCCCTTTCTCTTTCCTGCTGATAACCAATTTCCTCCAAATGATCTCCATATCTAAGATTCTATTCCTGTTCTGCTTATTTGCCTAGTTTCTTTTTTTAGATTCAGTTGTTGATAGTTGTGAATTTGTTGCCATTTTAATGTTCATAGTTTTGATCTTCTTTTTTGTTTCACAGTTCCCTTTAACATTTCATATAATAAGGGCTTGGTGATGATGAACTCCTTTAGTTTTAGCTTCTCTGGGAAGCACTTCGTCTGTCCTTTCATTCTAAATGCTAGCTTTGCTGGATAGAGTAATCTGGGGTGTAGGTCCTTGCTTTTCACCATTTTGAGTACGTCTTGCCAGTCCCTTCTAGCCTGCAAAGTATCTTTTGAGAAATCATAAGTCTTGAGAAGTCTTATGGGAACTCCTTTGTAGGTAACTACCTGCTTTTCTCTTACTGCTTTTAAGATTCTCTCTTTATCTTTAACCTGTGGCATTTTAATTATGATGTTTCTTGGTGTGGTCCTCTTTGGGTCCAAACTGTTTAGGACTCTCTGTGCTGCCTGGACTTGTATGTCTATTTCCTTCACCAAATTAAGGAAGTTTTCTTTCATTATTTTTTCAAATAAGCTTTCAATTTCTTGCTCTTTCTCTTCTCTTACTTGCACCCCAATGATTCAGATGTTGGTACACTTGAAGATGTCCCAGAGGCTCCTTATTCTGTCTTCATTTTTTTTTATTCTTTTTTATTTTTGCTGTTCTGATTGAATGTGTTTTTCTTCCTTATATTCCAAATTGATGATTTTATGCTCAGCTTCATCCTTTCCACAGTTGGTTCCTTGTAGACTTTTCTTTATTTCACTTAGTGTAACCTTCACTTCTACCTGGGTCTTTTTTACACTGTTGCAGTACCCAATGAGTTCTTCAGGCATCCTGATAACCAGTGTTTTTAACTCTGCATCTGATAAGTTGCTTATCTCCATTTCATTTAGTTCTTTTACTGGAGTTTTGTTGTTTCATTTGGACCATATTTCTTTGCCTCCTCAATTTGGCAGCCTCCCTGTGTTTGTTTCTGTGAGGTAGAGCTGCTTTGATTCACTGTCCTAGTAGTGTGGCCTATTGTAGAAAAGACACCTGCAAATTGGATGATGTGGAGCCATAGGTAACTGCCCAGGTGGAGCAACTCTTTTTCACTGCTTTGTGCCTCTGTGTGGGGGACAGTGCCACTGCCTGGCCTCTGGAGATTGCCCAGGAGGAAGATGTCTCCTGGAACTTGCCTTGTTGCCAGTCACCTCAGTTGCTCCCTGTATGCCACTTGTGCTCCCCAGCTGTTGCCCTGGAGCTGAATCCCAGAGGGAGTGGGTCTGCATGGGTCCTAAGTCAGTTGTGGGCTCTTTAAGAGGAGTCTTTTGAGAATCCCACAGTTTCTTCCACCACCCCAAACCCCACTGTTTTTTTACAGCCAGAATTTATAGGGATTACTTTTCCTGGCACTCAAACCCTGGGCTGAGTGGTCTGGTCTGGGGCTGGGATCACTCACTCAGGAGATATCCCTCCCAATTTTTATCTTCCACTCATGAATGTGAGACTGCCTGTTCTTCCTCCTCTCCATGCCACTCTGCATCTACACACCTCGATGCATCTCTGTTCCTCCTACCAATCTGGATGAATGTAAATCCTCGGCTATCAGACTTCCATATAGCTCAATTTTCTGATGAACTGGGTGATATTTGTTTGTAGTCTAGTTGTAATTTTTGCTGTAGTTGTGCACGGAGACAAAGCATGTCTACCTATGCCTCCATCTTGACCAGAAGTCTGAATATATTATTAATATTCAAGAATATATTCTTCATGAATGTTTCTTCTTATAAATACTTCATAAAAACTTATTCTCCTTATACATACATTTATAAAATATCTGTTAATAGATCCTTGAATATTCAGAAGAGTTATATATTCTCTCTATGAATAAATATATTAATGAATAATATATTCACAAGAAATATTTCTTTGATGTAGTCCCATTTGTTTATTTTTTTTCCTTTATTTCCCTTGCTCTAGGGGATATATTGGCAAAATATTGCTATGTGAGATATCTGAAATTGTACTGCCTGTGTTTCCCTCTAAGATTTTTATGGTATCACGGCATATTTAAGTCTTTTATCCATTTTGAGTTTATTCTGGTGTATGGTGTAAGATGGTGATCTAGTTTCTTTCTTTTTTTTTTTTTGTATGTATCACTCTAGTTCTCCAAACACTATTTATTGAGGAGACTGTCTTTATTTCATTGTATGCTTTTGCATCCTTTGTCAAATATCAATTGACCATAAAGATGTGGGTTTCTTTCTGGGGTCTCTATTATTCTGTTCCATTGATCTATGTGTCTGTTCTTATGCCAGTACCAGATTGTTTTGATTACAGTGGCCTTGTAGTATAGTTTGATATCAGATAGTGTGACTCCTCCAACTTTGTTCTTCTTTCTCAAGATTGCTGTGGCTATTCAGGGTCTTTCTTGGTTCCATATAATTTTTTGAAACATTTGTTCTACATCTGTGAAATATGCTATTGGTATTTTAATAGGAATTGCATTGAATCTATAGAATGTTTTGGGTAGTATGGACATTTTAATGATGTTAATTCTTTCAGTCCATGAACATGATATATGCTTCCTTCCATTTGTTTGTATCTTCCTAAGTTTCTTTCTTCAGTGTTCTATAGTTTTCTGAGTGCAGGTCTTTTACCTCCTTGGTTAAATTTATTCCTGGGTACTTTATTTTTTGTTGTTGCAATAGTAAGTGGGATGTTTTTCTTCCTGATATTTCATTGTTGGTCTACAAAAAAGCCATTGATTTCTGAATCTTGACTTGTTGTGCCACTTTGCTGAATCCACTATTAGGTCAAGCAGAGTTTTTTTGGTGGAGCCCATAGGGTTTTCTGTGTACAAGCTCATGTCATCTGTGAATAACGGCAGTTTTACTTTCTCCTTTCCAATTGGGATGCCCTTTATTTCTTCTTCTTGTCTTGCCACTGTTGCTAGGACTTCCAGTAAGTATTATGTTGAATAAGGGCGGTGAAAGCAGATACATTTGTCTTGTTCCTGATCTTAAAGGAAACACTTTTAGTTGTTGCCCATTGAGTTTGATGTTGGCAGTAGGTTTTTCATAAAACGTCTTTTATTATATTGAGGTATGTTCCTTCTATTCCCACTTTGCTAAGTGTTTTTATCATAAATGGGTGCTGGATTTTATCAAATGCTTTTTCTGCATCTATTGATATGAAAGTGTGATTTTTGTCCTTCATTTTGTTTAAGGGATGTATCACGTTTATTGATTTGCAAATACGTACCATCCTTGCATCCCTGGAATAAATCCCACTTGATCATGATGTATGATCTTTTTAATGCATTGCTGGATCTGATTTGCTAATATTTTGCTGAGTATTAAAAAGCTTCTGCACAATGAAAGAAACCATCATCAAAATGAAAAGGGAACTAACTGCATGGGAGAACATATTTGCCAATAACATATCAGACAAGGGATTAGTCTCCAAAATATATAAAGAGCTTATATGATTCAACAACAGGAACACAAACAATCCAATTAAAAAATGGGCAAAGGACCTGAACAGACACTTTTCCTAGGAGGACACACAGAGGGCCAATAGACATATGAAAAAAATGCTCAACATTGCTAGCCATCACAGAGATTCAAATTAAAACCACAATGAGATGTCATTTCACACCTGCCAAAATGGCCATCATAAACAAATCAACAAACGACAAGTGCTGGTGAGGATGTGGGAAAAAGGGAACCCCAGTGCACTGTTGGTGGGAATGCAGACTGGTGCAGCCACCGTAGAAAACAGTATGGAATTTTCTCAGAAAACTAAAAATGGAACTGTCTTTTGATCCAGTGATCCCACTGCTGGCAATATACCTGAAGAACCCTGAAACATCAATTCAAAAGAAATTATGCCCTTCCATATTCATAGCAGTGCTATTTATAATAGACAATATTTGCAAACAGCCTCAGTGCCCATCAGTAGATGAATGGATCAAAAAACTGTGGTACATTTACACAATGGAATGCTATGCAGCAGAAAGAAAGAAGAAATCCCTACCTTTTACGTCAGTGGATGGAACTAGAGACTATGATGCTAAGTGAAGTAAGCCAGTTGGTATAGGACAAATACTTTATGCTCTCACTTATAAAAGGAATCTAATGAACAAAATAAACTAATGAGCAAATTAGACCCAGAGGCATGGACACGTGGAACAGCCTGACAGCTGTGAGAGGGGCGGGGGGAGGCGGGCACTGACTGAAAGAAGGAGAAGGGATTAGTCAGAGAACGTATATGAAGCACCCATGGACATGGACAGCCTGGTGGGGACTGACTACGGAAGTGAGGGCAGGCGGGTGGAGGGGGGCAAAGGGAGAAAAATGGGACAACTATAATAGCATAAACAATAAAATATTTTTAAAAAGAAATAAATATTTCTTTAAAAATATATTCTTGTTATCCTCTCCTGCCCTTTAGCTCCCAGCTGCGGCAGGGAGCTGGGATGGCTGAGCTCTGTAATGAGCGGCTGCAAAGACTAGGAAAACTGGTCACCTAAGGAGTGAAACGAGTGAACTTGCTGAGTGAGCCATCTGGTGAACTGGAAATCACAACTTGTTTTCTCAGGGAAATTGCCTGTTCCCAAGTCTTTGAACAGTAATTCCTTTCAGGCAGACAATGGATTTTGAATCCCGTGATCAGTAAAACACAGCCCCGCCGCCTCTGCCGAATAGCTGGGCTTCACGGAGAAGTCCAGGGGGCCTACCAGAAGCCCTGGAGACTCAGTTCCCGAGTGATGAGAGCAGAGGACTATGGGCACCTCCACAGCAGGCATGTCCCTCCCTTGGGGACCACACAACATTGAGGTGCAAATCTTTGCTATCCTAACCCCTGTTTGTTGATTGTGGCCATAGGAATGACACAGAGTTGGAGAAAAGTGAGGCGAACAGGTTGTGGGGTTTAAAAACAAATAAAGAACCACCATTAAATAAAGAATGGAAAGCAAAGGTGCAGAAATGAGACTTGGAATTTACAATATTGAGAGTTTTTCCTCCAGTAGTTTTATTTCATGGGCTCAGACTATTTGCGTGTGATTTCTGCCTACAAAGCAACATCCATGAGTTTCCCATTCACCTCACTTTGAAATTAGATTGTATTCCTTTTGTTTGAGGAATCTAGACGTCAAGGCAAATAGATGCAAGAAGAGCACGAAGTGCTGAGAAATCCCTGGTGAAACCCAGATGGTCCCACAATAGATTGTCACAATCATTGAACTGCAACTGATAGCCAGGGTATTAAATACCCGCAGCGGCTGTTTGGAAAGACGGGCCTGCCTGTATTCTACTGCAATGTGCTGGGGCCTCAAAGGGCTTTTACTAGGGAAATAATATCAAGAACTACTGTTTACTGTTATGTCTGTGTCATCTTTTGGAAACAAAGAAACAACTGTGCTTACAGGATCTCGCAGGCGCCCGAGTTGCTTCATGACTGGTCGAGAGGCTCGGCAGAGACGTGTGCAGGGCGCTTCAGCGGCGGCGGTCATCGCTGTCGCGTGATCTGAGGTTGGACTCTGCTCTGATGATTTGCTTCAGAGAGCAATGGAGATTTTCTTTTGTTTAGTTCTGTTCTGTCCGAGAAGAAGCAATTCGCATTTCATTTGGCCAGGCCTCTCCAACGAGAAAAAAGTTAAGCCAGTCAGACACTAGTTTATTAAAGGAAAGCACAGTCAGACAGGTTACCTGGTGTTGGTGACGGATTTTTTCCTTTCACTTTTCAACCAATTTGCAAAGTTATCCTCCAGAACAGATAACTTTTTTTTTTTTACTTTTTTTCTTTTATTTTTTTTTTTAAAGAATAGATTTGTCTTTCACAGGCCCGTGTAACTATCAACCTGAAACCTCAGGTTGTTCTTCCTGGGACTTCAGAGATGTTTACTCCTCTGCTTGTCGGGCCGGGACAGTCGGGTCTGTGAGCAGAAGGAAATAGATCACAGATACACATCCACATTGATCTGGAAATTTTCTTCCGATGTGGCAGCAAGTTCACCGGGGCAAATGTCCTTGTCCATTGTGGAAATCCTTGCACCTATTTATTCAACAAATATTTATTGAGAGCCCAGTATGTGCCAGGTACTATGTACATTTAGAACAAATCTGTGGATAAATAAATGAAAATACCTTCTTTTGTGGAGCTTAAACTCAAGTGGATGGAGACAGAGAATGAACCATAAGCCTAAAAATATGAAGATGAATAGGAGGAGAGAAGGGGACAAAAGTCTAGGGTCTCAGGTCATGGAAGTGCAACCTTGCTTGTTTGCAGATCTCACAGGTAATATATTCAGGTGGTACCACTGGGGGGAACCGCCTAGCACTTAGGTGTGATTAACGTGACACATGCCCGCACAGGTGTTGCTGGGATTCTCTCTAGATCTTCGTTCTTGCTGTGTTACTGTAAACTGCGGAGATGCTCTCCTATCTCCCCATGGGACCTAGAGCAGCCCTCTGCACAGGACACCTCTCAGTACGCACTGCGTACTGGCTGGCTCCAACGTGGGCACATTATTCTGAGAACTGGTTTGAGGTTACCAGTTTAAAAATCGGTCACCTAGAAATTTCTGGACTTTTTTTTACCTCCAGATTTTAAGTAGCAATTAACCCAAAGTAATCAGAGATAATTCTAATGTGATTCTGTAAAATTGTCATCAGGCAGATAATTTTAAATACTACCAGGCTTAAAATACAGGCTTATTAATTTTAGCTCAGTCATGTTTTAATATTTATCATACATAAGAATTTTAAATATGAATATTTCATGCTATGCTTGGTAATCCTGCAACCCCCAAAATTATCCATGTAATAATTCCTACAGCAAAAGGTTAATAATGAGATTTGCAAGTGCCTAATGAACTGAAAGGCACAGCATCTCAATGACACATGTCTGATAAAAAGGCTTGACCTTCTGTGTGCATGGACACCAATTACCTACAGCAAGTCCTGTGTTACAGCTGTTGTAGATGCTGGAAAGGGCAAATTTTACTTGGCGCATGTTAATTTGAAAATTGATTAACCTTAAAGGATACACAATTTTAGAAAAAGTGGTATTTATTCATTAATTAAGTTATTTATTCAGCTCTGGGTAAATGCTCTTACACTGAAAAGTCTACAATGGTTTTTCAAGATCCGAATTCGGATCAGGCTACTATTTGTGAACTTCACATGTCTGGGTGGCTGTTTGAACTTGAAGAGTCAGTGGAAGCTTGTGCTCACTCTGAGCAGACTTGGACTGACAGAAACTCATTTCACAATTCAATCTGTATTCTGTGCCGATAATAGTATCTTCCTTTAGAAGGAAATAAAGAAATAAAGAACTCACTGATTTAAAAACCTGAAACTCAAAGTTATGTACTTCATTTTTTAGAAGTATTAAGCTGTTAAAAAATATTTGTTCCCACAGATTACTTGCCACTTTCTGTAGACGATAAATCATTACACACACCCATCATCAAAAGCAACTTCATAGCTTTCTCAGCCTTGAGGAAGATCTGAAATTAAATAATAGATAAACAGAACAAGACTGGAATTGTTGGCTCATAGGATTATACTCGCTTCCTTTATCCCGTTTCCAAAAATCCTTAGTTAAAGTAATTATACAATCTCCTTCAGAGACTCAGTGCTTGCACACTGCCTTACCCACACTGAGTAAATAGAATTTAATATTTAACAATTGGATGGTGTAGAAGAAGCACTCAATAAATATTTCTTGAATAAATAGAGAAGAGATGAAGATGTCCTTTTCAGATCTAGCACAGTCATTGAAGCTTCAGGGGAGGATGTAAAAGATCTGGTGTCCCCTGTTCCTGTAAAGTCATCTTTCCTGTATTTTTGAAGCCCCTACTGAAGTCATCTCTTAGCCTCCTCTGCTCTGGACTAAACCCCCCTTTCTTTAGATGTTTTCATAGGTTTTCAATTCTGAAACTTTCAAGTTTTTCTTCTACTATTAATTTTTTCTGATCTTCATCCCTATGTACCTTCATAACAGTTTGCTTTACTAGAAAGCCTTCTCCTTTTCTCTGAATAGTTCTTTAGAAGCCAGCTAATGTCACTCTGCTCTGTGGCTTAGTTCTGCTAAAAGTTAGTGATGCAGGATATATTCATTGGCTGTCCCTGACAACTGTACGAAAAGTGTGATCTGTGGGACACACGGTGGATACATCCCGGAAAGGCACGGAGTTCCACAGCGGGGTGGGGGGAAGACGGGGCGGAGTGACCGTGCTAAGGTGGTATCCTAAAGAGATGTCCCAGCGAGTGTTATTTCATGAATGGTTTGTAAACTGTTACACAAAACAAGCACCTAATGAAGAGCTGTTAGGCAAATTAGAATCTAGTTTCAGGCTTCAGGATGTTACCTGACTAGTTCTATTGTTTCTTTTGTTCGATGTCCCATGGGTCTAGCTATTTGGTTTGGCCCTTTTCACTTTGTTTCTGCCCAATCTGAACTTCTTCATCACTCCCAATAAGTATCACATTGTTTAAGCAATGCTGATACTTTCTTATATTTCCTACAGCATCTTGCCCAGGGTTAAGACTGTAATTTTTTAAAAAAACTGTCCAGTTATGTAAAATTGGTTGTATAGAGAGTTGATAAGTTTTTTCTGAATTATGATCTATCTGGGAATTATCAATGACATAACTTGCTTTGAAGAAAGCTAAACCATATCAGCCAAATTCTTCCTGGTTCTGTCTTCCATAAGTATCTTATGTGCTGGCATGGGACGCAGGCCAGTGTGACCTGTGATAATGTGGATGTGAACATAAACAGTATGGCCTGATCCACACTGACCACAGTCCTCATTTGGATGAGTATGTTGACTAAGAGGGAAGTCCTGCCTTGACTGTTATGTTGAACTTGGGATGCCTATCCTAGTATTCTTGATTTATTTTAGCCGAAGTTATTATTTACTTAGGAGCTTGGGGTGAGAAGGGAGAAGAAAAAAAAACTACTTTACAAAAATAACTAAAGAAAGAAATTGAAGAAGATACAAATAAATGGAAGCACATACCATGTTCATGGATAGGAAGTATGAACATCATTAAAATATCCATGCTACCCAAAGCAATCTCTAAATTCAACACAATACCTATCAAGATTCCAACGACATATTTCACAAAATGAAAACGAATATTTCAAAAATCTATATGTGACCACAAAAGGCCCCACATAGAATCAACAATACTGAGAAAGAACAAAGTTGGAAGAATCATGCTACCTAATATCAAACTGTACTATAAGGCCATAGCAATCAAAACAGCATGGTGGGGGCATAAAAACAGGCACAGAGATCAATGGAAAAAAATGGAAAGCCTAGAAATAAACCCACACCTTTATAGTCAATAAATATTTGACAGAGGAATCAAGTACATACAATGAGCTAAAGATAGTATATTCAATAAATGGTGTTGGGAGAATTGAAGAGATACATGCAGAAAAATGAAACTGGACCATCTTTTACACCACACATAAGAATAAATTCAAAAAGGATTAAATACTTAAATGTTAACCCCCAAACCATAAAAATCCTAGAATAAAACATAGGCAATAAAACCTGAGATTGGTCATAGCAATATTTTATTTGATAGATCTCCTCAGGCAAGGGAAACAAAAGAACAAACGAGAAAATCAGACCACATTAAACTAAAAACTTTTTGCACAGCAAAGGAAATGAACAACAAAATAAAACTCATGGAACAACTCACGGAATGGGAGAACATATTTGCAGATACATCTGAAATGGGGTTAATATCCAAAATTAATAAATAACTTACAAAACTCAACACCAAAAAAACAAACAACCCAGTTAAAAAAATGGGCAAAGGACCTTAACAGACACTTCTCCAAAGAGGACATACAGATGGCCAGTAGACATATGAAAAGGTGACCAAAGTCATTAATTATCAGGGAAATGCAAATTAAAACTGCAATGCAATATCACCTCACACCAGTCAGAATAGTTGTCATCAATAAGTCAACAAACAGCAAGTTCTGGTAAGGTTGTGGAGAAAAGGGAACCCGTTTGCACTGTTGGTAGGAATGCAGACTGGTGCAGCCACTGTAAAACCAGTACGGTGATAATTCAAAAAATTAAAAATAGATCTTCCTCTTGACCCAGCAATACCATTTCTGGGAATACATCCAAAGGAACCCAAAATGCTAATTCAAAAGAACATAAGCACCCCTATGATCATGGCAGTTATTTATTACCGTCAAGATATGGAAGCAGCCCAAGTGTCCATCAGTAGATGAATGGATAAAACAACTATGGGACATTTACACAATGGAATACTACTCAACTGTAAAAAAAAAAAAAGAAGAAAATTTTAGCCTTTTCAATAGCATGGATGGACTTGGAGAACATTATGCTAAGTGAAATAAGCCAGTCAGAGAAAGACAAATACCATATGATTTCACTCGTATGTGGAATCTAGTGAACAAACTGAATTAACAAGCAAAATAGAGACTGACTCATAGGTGGAGAGCAGGCTGACAGCTCTGGCTGGGAGAAGGTGAGGGAGTGGAGGGATTGAGCAAAAAGGAAAAAAGATTCATAGACATAGACAACAGTGTGGTGGCTGCAGGCCGGAAGGATATAAGTAAGATAAATGGTAATGGAAAAAATACAATAAAAAATAACTCTAGGGAAAATTAGGCAAAGCATTACCTACTAATTAATTTAATCATTCTTTCATTCGTCATACATTTATTGAGCATCTACTTAGGTCAGACACTGTGCTCATCATATAAACACAAGTAATAACTTGGCATTTCTGATCTTTGAATTGTAATGAAGGAATGATAGAATGACTAAATAAATGAACAAAGAATTACAATATAATTTTGAAACCGTGAAAAGCCTTTAATAGTTCACACTAATTCTGGTAACGTGTTTCAGAAGTTCTAAAATGTTTGAGTCACATAAGGCACTGGTTTTCTGACTTTTTTATTGCATCCCACAGAAAGCGATATGCCCTAGTTCACAACTTTGCATGTACAAACACACATACACACGTTTCTGTCCAATTATACACATGTCTTTTCATACTGGTCCCAACCTATCAAATTGATTTCACGACCATTTGATGGTGACCACGGGTTTGAAAGGCACCACTGTGGGATGCTCTGCAGTGGACGGTCACTGGGAGCCTTTTAAAAAGGCGATGCCGAGGGCCCAGCCCAGACCCACCAAATTGGAACCTGGGGGTGAGGTCTGAGCATTGCTGTTTTGTTAAAGCTTCTGGGTGGTTCTAATGAGCATTGAGGGTTAGCAATCACTACTTTACATAATGGGAAATGTTCCTGTAAGATAAACAACTACTATTTTAACCACATAAGCAATATGTGCACCTACTGAAAAACGTTTAAATATTTATAAAGTAAAAACTAAGTCACTGGCTCAACTCCTTATCCCTAACTTCTATTGTCTAGAGGTAAACAGGGTAAATAGTTTCTTGTATATCTTCCCCCGAATTGTTTCTATGTAGTTTCCTCAAGTTTATGTTTCCAGAGAGCATTAATGTTATGTTGCCGAGTTATAAATTACTCTTGGTATTTTGATAAGGATGACATTGGATACATGAATGAATTTATGATAACCTATTGTGTTTACAGGGTTGAATCTTCCTAAGAAGAATCTGATAGATTTTTTCATTTATCCCATTTTATTTTTATGTCCTTCAAGAATGTGTTAGTTTTGAAAAAAAGCTAGGTCTTGTATATACCTAGGTGTTCTATTTTTATAAATGAGATAGTTTGTCCTATTATATTTAACAGCTAGATACTGTTAGTTTACTGAAATACTACTGAATGTGGATATTAATTTTGAAATCAGACAACTTAACTGAATTATCATCAGTTAATTGCTAATGGAATTCCCCCATATTGATTTTTTTCATTTTCTATGTAAACAAATACATTGTCTAAAAATAGCCATAACTATGTGTCATCAGTTGGAGTATTAATGTTTCATATTTTTCTGTTATCTAGTTGCATTGACAAGTACTTTCAAAATAAGTTTTAATTTGAGATGATTCCAGAAAGTAACATCTATCATCTAAAAGACTTAGAGCTAAAAATTATGTACGTAACATAAATAAGGATGTTAAAACAGGAAAAATACAGAAAACTTGGTAAAATCGCATTCAATAATTTTCTCCAGTTACTTTTTTCATGAACTTTGTTAATATTTTTTTAAAGATTTTTTTTTTAATTTATTTTCAGAGAGAGGAGAAGGGAGAGAGAAAGAGCAATGTATGGTTGCCTCTCACATGGCCCTCACTGGGGACCTGGCCCGCAACCCAGGCATGTGCCCTGACCGGGAATCGAACTGGGACCCTTTGGTTCCCAGCCCACGCTCAATCCACTGAGCTACACCAGCCGGGCAACTCTGTCAATTTTAAGAAAAAATGTCATTCCCCCATACCTGTTAATATCACTCACTATTAAGACTTAGTCATGGATATTATTAAAACGATATGCCCACATTATTTTTGTTTATTTGTTTTTTACTATCATCAGATTTAGTTGCAATTTCATAAAAATAATTTAGGAGCTGTTAATCTTCTTTTATGCTTTGGAATATTTGAAGTGGAGTTTAAAGTACGCTTTGATTAGATTTGCATCGTTCACCTGAGAACAACTCAACACAATGGGCTTGTTTTGTCTTTGACAAGTTCTTCATGTCTCTCCACATGAAACATGTGATTTACCTGTGCTAGCAGAGCTGCCAGAAAAAATGTAAAACATTCAGTTAAATTTTAATCCCAGAAAAACAACCAGTAATTTGTTTAGTGTAAGTATCCCAAATATTGCACGGGACATATTAAGATAATTCTTATGTACCTGAAATTCAAATATAACAGGGGTCCTATAGTTTTATTAATTAAATCTGGTAACTGCAGTTATTCATCTCTTATGGTATGAAATGTCATAATAAATATTTCCTTAGAATTTTTATTTTTTATTTAGGTTTTCAGAAGGGTTAACATAGCTTTAAGTAAAGTGGTCTCTTGAAATAATTCCTCATTTTTAATTTTATGTTTTCTCCCATTTTCTTTATTGGGCCAGTTAATGGTTTGTCTATTTTCTTGGTTAAATTAAAAGCAGTTCTATAAATCATTATCTGTTCTCCTGCTTTTCTAATTAATAAATAAGAAAAGCATTGGTAGATAGCACTCACAGTCTGGTATGATATTGCTATGATATGTTTATGTTACTGTCATGGATTCCTCCCTTGTCCACTTGTTGGCTAATTTTCCATTCCTTGACCAGGAGAGATTCAGGCTGAACAGGAAATAAAAACTTCCCAGAGAGCAGTTAATACTGCGCTGAGTCAGCGGAGGACGAAAGAGAAGGCGACCCTGGAATTCCAGCCTCGACAGACCTGGTACAGAAGAGAGATTTCAAAAGGAAGCCTGAGAAGGAGTAGGCAGCTGAGTCAGGAGAATAATAAATTTCAATTACTCTACATCTCAGCTTATTCATTCATAAAATGAGAATAATACTATCTGTGTTGTAGTCTTACTAATGCATGCAACATCCCCAACACATAATAGGTGTTCAAGTATGAGTTTTAACAGCCAGTCCCTCCACATTAGACATGTGATCTTCTGGGGTCCAAGTCCAAGTCCGAGTCCTTTGTACTTGTCCCCACTCTCCTCGGGTCTGACCCTGCTCTTGCTTGTTGGTTTCAGGAGTTCTGTGACTATGTTCTGCATATACTTAATGCTCCAGCGATATGCAGCACGGACCTGCTGTACTTGCCTTTAAAGATGCCTTTGCTGCCATTGCTACCCTGCTCTGGGCCAGCTGCTCATTTCCCTCAGGCCCCTTGCCCACGCACCACAGCCTTGTGAGCTCTCCAGTGCCCGGCCTCCCAGTGCTCCCGGCACTCTCGCCCACCTGAGGTCTAAACGAGCCCTGTGGTCACCACTTCCGAATCTTAGAATAAATTATTTATCCCACCCTGGGACTCGGGACCTGAAGGAAGTGCTTCTGCGCTAGGAGATAACATACTTTTGTGTTCTAATGTGGTCTTGACCCCTTTCCTGTTTAAGAAAGTAGACCGCTACTCTCACAGCAGAAGAATGAAGCAAAAATGGTCATCTAAAACATCCAGAAAGCATAAATTTTGGGTATTTTCTTCTTCCACAGCCACCATCACTGACAAACGGACAGCCACTGCTGTGAACAAAGAAAATTGCTCCTCGGGAACTCGAGACCTTCTGCCTCTTCGCTTTTCCCTCTTATGTGGATAATATGCACTCAGTCAGCACTGGTGGATGCCACTTACAGTCTGTTATGATATTGCTCTCCAGCACAGCCAGCGCAGTGGCTATTTAAATTTAATTAGTAAAAATCTAAAAATGTTTAAAGTCGTTTAAACTTAATTAGTTAAATTCATTTACAATAACTCAGTTCCTCAGTCACAGTAGCCACACTTTCCGTCCTCAGTGGCCACTCATGGCTAGTGGCTGCCATGCTTTTAGCACGTCATCACTTTCATTGCTGCAGAAAATTCTACTGGGCAGCAATGCCCTGAGCTGTCCCTCCGGACATAGAGCCAAGAACTTTATAGTCAACCTGGGAAAGGCAAAATCGGGCAGAGTAACCCCCAGGTCCTGCTCTTCCTAATTCCAGAAATGACAACAGCTCACTGCTACTAGAGATTAGCAAAACACAAAGATGTCAACCCAGAAAACAGATCTTTTTTTCAAATAATTTTGTGTGGAAAGAAGGAAATCAAGTGGTGTCATCTGGATCACGGTTTCAGGGTTGCTTCTATAGTTTTAAAGAGAAAACAAAGGAGACAATAATTTCTGTTTCCGTTTTCATTTTTCCTTCTCAGTCTTGGATCTGTGAGACAGGGTTAAAAACAATGCCCTTTTCTCTGCATCCTGCTTACCTCCCAGTTTGCAGGATGGTAGGGGAAGAACAGGTAAAAAAAAAATGACAAAGTCACTCTGTTCTTAATGAAATACTTGTTCAAAATTACACAAACCAAGTGTCCGGAGCAGGGCTACGCTGACAGGCAGACCGACGTGGGTCAGTGAGGCCAAGTCCGCAAACGTGGGAGAAGAAACTGTGAGTGCCTTCCCTTCCTCAATTCCCTCTCTTCTCAGTTCCCTTTCCATGCGTACGGAGAGCTGGCAGAGCTGCTTCTCCCCAGCCCACGGGACTCCCTGGTGAGGCCGCCAGTTCTTCTTGGAGCTGGACTTAATCACTGCACTGCAGTGAGGGCGACCTCTGTCCCCTCAGGAAAACAAAAATAGCAAAGTCCCTGTGTACGCATGGAGGAGAGCCACCATCTGCCTCAGCCCTGGGACGGAGAGGGTTCTCTGCCAAGGTCTGGCTGTGCTGATGCACAGGCCACAGAGCAGAGATGCAACCTCCTGGAGTTTTACAGGATCCCCTGCCTTCTCGTGGAGACACCTCAGGAAGGAGCAGTAGACTTGGTAGCTGCTGCCGCTGCCGCTTAAACCATCATCATCATCATCATCATCATCGTCATCATCATCATCCTTTTCACTCATTCAATTCCCTAATCCTCACAGCAACTCTGCACACTGGGTCCTTTTCCTAGCCTCATTTCACAGGTGGGAAAACTGGCCAGGAAGGTTATTTCAACTGCTCAAGTCTCACAGGTAGCAAGTAAGACTTGGTTTAAACCCAAGAATTCTGGGTACACTGGCCACAATACCTAACAGTTATGCTAGCAACACAGCAACAAAATGGTGCTAAAACACACACATACACACACAGAAAAAAATCACCGAATTTGCCACTTCCCCTCATTCTGCATTTCAATTTTTTTTCTTGCCCAGGCCATCGCTAACAGATCCCATCGGGTCAGTGGGCCTTGCGCAGGGTGACCGCATAAAGATACACCCATCACACTGCATTCCCAGTCTCTCCAAGTGAAGTCGCCCTGAGGTAGGACAGTTTGGAAGGTGTGGTCCGAACCCTCGTGTTCTGAGGGGATCCTGCAGTGCACACTGATTAATAGCACAGTGGTCGGTTTCAGAAAAGATATTACGGCTACGCCCATGTTGCACGACTATTGGTTGAGCGCTCAGGATGTCCTAGGTATGGGGCTGGGCTTTCCGCGTAACGGCGCCCATTTTCAGGTGCCCAGGTGCTGGTAGTGAGCCTTGTTCCGGCGCCCTGCACACCTGTGCGGATTCAATCCGCAGGACTCTCCTCTGATGCTTCTCCCAGCAGTGTCTGCAACTACTTCACTGGATTAAACCACGTCGAGCTCTGTAGCAGCGACACCGAATTGTACAGGGTTGCTGCTCCATGAACAATTTCAACATAGATGAGTGACTAAGTGAGCAGAAATGTCCCGGATGCCTCCGTCGTGGACAATAGTGCTCCAGGAAGTTTGGGTAGCAAGTGCACTGAAGTCCGTCACCATCCATTTCCCTCCCCCACAAGAAGCTGCGGCTCACTAAGCCTTTGGCTCCTGGCTTTGAGAACCGCACTGCAGAGCATCTGGTCTGCAGGCTGCTTCCCCCGTACCCCATTAAAGACGGAAAGCCGAGGACATACGTGTTTGAAGGACAGACCATGCTGTCGGTCGTGGGCCCAAGCAGCAGGTGATGGCCTTGTGGCTTTAAAGATCACACGGCACCTGAAGCCCCACGCCTGCGCCGTCTGCGCTCCCTCTGTGAGCTACGCTAGCTTTTCAACAGGGCACACTCATAGCCCTGCAGTGGGCGCCCCTTGGTGCTGGGCACTGTGGAAGCCAACGCTGTGGTGACTTTCAGCTGTGGGATCTCAGCAAGGCCTCCTTCCTGCCGGGGAAGAGCTGTTTTCCAGCCTGCTAGGCATCATCAACAGCGTTCTCGTAAACCTAGTGCCAGCCGTGTTCACACCGGCCCCTAGGTAACCCTGCCTTGCCCAGTGGCTCAAGCTGCCGCTGCTCACTTTTCTGTTAAAATGCAACAATCCACTGGGAATTTTATAACATAAAAATAAAAACAGCATTATATGTTAAGAGCAGTAATAAAATTAACCCTGGAAAACATACTCCAAATATATCTGCAAAGAGGTTATGATACACAAATATATCTTCAAAATGAGTAACAGCATATGAATAAGATATAAAATATTGGGCAAAGGGCATCAATAAAAGTAAAATTACACATAACCATAAGAGAAAATATTCCATATTTCTAGTAATCAGATACATATCAAAAGTTCAAATAAAGCAACACTATATTTTGATTCAGAAACATTTGCAAAATGATACACAGGCCATGAGATCAGCGGCAGTGAAATGGGCACGTTTAAATTATTTAAATAATCACTCAATATTTGTTTAACAGCAAAGCTTGCTCGGCCCACACATGAAAGCAAAAACCCTGCAACTGATCAGACACCCTCTTCAGAAAGACAATTAATTATCTGTTGTTCCTTGAAGATTTTACTTCTTCACCCCAACTGATTATTAGAATATTCCTCCCTGATGAGAGTTGGTGCAAATTTAATTTTTGTCCATTTTGTCGCCTGTGCTTGGCCCTCTTCAGAGGGTGGGGTCCTGAATCACCAACTACTCCTCCCTCCTTCTCAGTGTAGATCAATGATTCTGAACCTGTTGTCTTCAGCCAGTATTTCCTCCAGACCTATAGATATGAGAGCTCACTTTGCTTCTACTTGTTTTCCTCTTCAAACTCAGGATGCTCAGAACCAAAGACACGTAGCCCTGCGCTCTGCACACCCCCAGCCCAGCACTCCGCCTGGCTGCAGCGCAGCCACCCGCCGAGGCCCGCGCATGGGGCAGTCAGGAGCTTTCCCCGACTCTGTACTTACCCACCTTCCCTAGGGCCAGTCAGAGACCGAATCCTGTTGAATTTACTCCCTAGTTACCTGGGAATTGTTCCCCTCCACTCTCACTGCCCCTCTCTTATTTAAATGACAATTTTTTTTCTCCTCCCTAGATTACTGTACTTCTACAGCCTCCCAGCTCACCTTCCTGCTTCTGGGCTCCTCCTGCCTGTCTTTCATACGCTCTCCACTTGGCAGCCCAAGTAGCCTTTGCACAATACGGGTTTGATCACTCCCCTCTCCCACTGAAGACATTTCAATGGCTCTTTATTGTCCGCAAGACAATGACCAATCTTCTCAAATGACTTAGAAGAGCCTCGTAAGATGGCATTGCTGGTTTCTACAGACTTCTGCTGGTGACCTTATAATTCAGCATTATCATGCTACTCACAGTCATTTTCAGTAATTTCCATGCACCTGTACTCTCTCTAAAAATCTTTGTACTTCTCATTTCCACTGCCAAAACACTCTGTCTCCTCCCACTGCCCAGTGCTCCTGGATAATCTGTGCTGTCCTTGGACCTCAGCTGGGACAGCTCTCCTTCAGCAAGCCTCCTGGCCCCGTGGCAGGGTTCGGAGCGCTGGCCCTTTTGCTGCGGCAGCACCAGGGCCTTCCTACATCCTGACGCATCGGGCGCCATATTGTACGCACTTTCCTTTCTCAGTCGCCTGCGAGCACAGGAGCTCCCCAAGGTTTCTGGCCAGTCCTTCCTCCTTCCTCACTTTCCACAGAACCTGGGGTGCTGCAAGAATTATGTAACAAACTATTAAAATGCACCTGTCCTTCAAAGAATCTATCCTAATAACCAGAAACATGGCTTCTCATCTCTGCACAAACATGTTTGTTTAAAAATTATTTATAATAGAAGAATATGGGAAACAATATAAATGTGTAACAGATGCAGAAAGTTCAAGTTAATTGTGATGAATCTATGTTAAAAAATGCTAAGTAATCCTATTCTATTTCCTTTCATATATATTAAGAGAAGAAAACAGTAGGGTCAAATTATGCATTGCAACTGAGTAATATTTCAGATCCATATAGGAAAAGACAAAAGGAATTTGGCAAAACGTTAATAAATTTTAATCATAAGTAATGGAATTGTGGGCCTATTTGCATTTTCTTCTGTCGACTTTTTATGTTTTCTACATATGCTTCTGCTCGTGGGCACACTCAGGCTCGTACCCACAGGCTCTCCAGCATCTCAGATGCAGCTCAGTGGGCAGGGTTGTGTGTCCCGCTTCGAAAGTGACCCTGCCTGGGACAAGCTTCACGTGACGCTCCAACAGGACATGCGCAGCACACCAAAATTCCCCCGGGCGTGTCCTCTGACTTCCTCACTGAGTTCCAGGCCTCTATCAACACCTTGATCCACCCTCTGCACCTGAACACTGGGGTCCCCTGTCCCTTACCACAAAAGCTGTCTCCCCCATTTTAGTCAGCATCACCCAGTGTTCCAGGCCAATGTCCCCCCAAGTTCTTGGCCTGCTCCTAAGCCATACACGCCTTCTTATCAGCTTTTTACCTTTGGATTGTGCCCCATGCAGACAACCTTCTGCCCTGAACCCAACAAGCAGCTAAACCATGTGGCTTGCTCAGGGAGGAAGCCCAAGAGCTGGAAGGCACCTCCTGGGTCACCTTTGTCCATTCCTTGCAAACAAGGGCACGAAAGCCACACACCAGAAAGAGCAAAGTTTTAAACCAGGATCACATGTCTTGGTTATATCTGCTGACACATTACATACTGGTTTTACATGGTCTCTTACCTATGTTTCCTTTGGAAAACTATTTAATTCTTTTAAGTACTGAAACTTTAAGGTCTTGCTAAACCACATGTCATTAACCCAGGGTGGGCCTGAGAGAAAAAGGGAGCATTTCAGGCACTCACCCTAATGTCACAGTCTACCTGTATGGGAAGGCCGATGACCCCTCCAGCCCCCTCAAGACGTGTCCTGGGACATTCCCCCTGAGTTCTCTTGGCCACTCCGGGGCACTGGCCCTTTTCCTTCTTCCCAACTCCAGGTTCCATCACCGCTGAGCCTAAAAACAGCAGTTATGCTTCCAGTGCCTGCTGAAGATGCAGGTGGCCGACCGCAGCTGCTGCCCTGAAAGGCCTGCCTACGTGCCCTGATGTCTGACGTGGACGGTGGTCTCCCACGTTGAAATGGCATCTCCTGTCTTGGCAGAAGCTGCTGGCCCCAGCTTGAATCCTTCCTCCTTCTTCCACCGTCAGGCTATTTCATTCTCATCTGTTCTTTTATTGTAGACTGCTGTCCTCAGGATTCCCACATGAGTCCATGCACCTAGGCCACAGGGCAGTGCCGAGGCAAATACCCTGTCCTATTCAGAATCGCCCCGCCGCTGTGAAGCCTCCCCAGTGACTTCCATCAATGTGTCCTGCTCAACTCTTTCCTCTCTCTGCCTGCCTGCTCTTTTAGGGCTCTCTGTGGTTCCTCATACGAGACCCTTCGCAGTTCTCCCCACCCCAGGACTCCAGCCCCACACATGTCTAAATCCTGAAGTGATTCAAGCAAGATGTCTTGCTGCATCATTACACCTGTGATGAGTCAAAAGTCTGAGTGCACGAGGGTCCTCAGCTTCCCCCTACCTTCTAATAAGGGTCCTGGCACTCCCACCCAGACTCACCCTCTCTACCTGCCCTCTGAGGAGAGCTCTGCTTTTGCCAACTCTGTCCTTAATCTTGTGTGACTCAGAATAAGGGAAAAAGGGGCAGAAAAAGAAGAGGCATTCGGGTTGGAATTGCAAAGCACTTATGGAAGGTTGAGAATGAGAAACAGGAGAGTTGCTGCAGGCCTGAGTTATTTTTAAATGTGTTTGATCTCACGGTGCGTTGCTTTTGGGGGTCATCTTTCTCGTGCTGGGTCATGTGTACACCTTGTGGATCGTGCTTCAACAAGGCATTTAAAAAATACCAATGAATACAGGAAAGGGTGATTCCTGTTTCTTTCCCAATATTTATCTGTGTCACAGAAAGCATAATAATACACTGCCGCATCTCTAAAATTACCTGGATTTGGGGCAACGTATTAGAAACTAGAATAAAATGAATAACCTGCTTTGAAAAAACTCCTAACCTTTTTGCATGTTAACCACCCTGAAATTGCTAGACAACATATCTGAGAATTGAACTTCAAGGCTGGCTCTTGGGAGCAGAATGTGATTCACTGTGGTTTTCTTTTTCTCATCAGCCAAGAGGATCTGAAGTCATTAATATATTGTAGAAAGGTTTACAGTTTCCAAGTGATTTCTTATATACCAATCTGGATGTTCAGAACAGCCTGGGAAGACACGGAATGGGACCTTAACCTAATCAAGACGTGGTAAAACCGAGGTTCGGGAAGGTGTTAAATAACTTGGTCAGGGTCACGTGGCCAGAAGGAGCTGCAGCTGACGGTGGAAAAAGTTGTCGAGAAGCCAGATGAGCCAAACATCCCTGAATCCCTGATGAGATTTGGCTGAATGATTCAAGTGCTTTTTGATACTGTCAGAGAGTGGGAGTACTTATTCGTTGATTGTTAGCAGAAAAGAAGCTATTTAGATTATTATAGAGGTTCAGGCTGAAAATGAAGGATATCAGGTTGCTGTTAATTTAACGACTTCAGACTGCGATTCCCTAATACTTCGGCCTCCCTGCGTCCCAAGCTGACAGCTTTGTCATCACAAAGACATAGGAAAGGGTGAGACGCACTGAGGTAGCTTTGGGTCTTGGCAATGACTCATAATGGTGGAGCAAGATTTCTGAACTTGTCAGCCAGGCTGGAGGAGGAGGCAGCTAAAGATTCTCAAGCCAGAAGCTATGCAAAGTTGCCCCCAATAGACTTTACTGCTGGGTTATCTTTCTACATACAAGTCATTTGATTCTGCATTGACAAGAAGAGGAAAAACTGTTCTAAAAATTTCTCTAGTTGATTGTTACGAAAATACAAAAACTGTCAGTGAATGTGGCAGCTGATGTTGGTGACCTGAGGAGCCCGACAATGCCCCTCTCCCACTGGTTATTAAGGGTCACATGTAAAACGTGCACGGTAAGGGAAACCCACGCTTAGCTCTTCTCCAAATGCACTGTCATCTTAGAACTATTTGGAAAAACTCTTCCACTAAGTCCACCCCTGCTTAGGATCCAAATACCTGAGGTGTGACCCTACTTCTATACTCACTTGGAGGTGTCCTGAACGTCTATTTGTTCTTAGACACAATGGTCATGGACTAAGGCTCACTTTGATGCTGAGAAGCTATAAAGAAGAGACAGTTATCTGCATGTACCTGGAACACTGCTTGCTCTCTTTCCTAGGTGACCAGGCGCCACCTCAGTGACTGGCCAGGTGACAGCGCCGGTGAGAGTAGCACTCCACTGGTCAGGCCGCTTCCCATCCCCTACTCACTGCTACTCTCTCCCCAGAGCCTCCCCACGCCTAAAATGGTCTTTTCATCTTTTCAGTTCCTGAATTGAAAACTCCCCACTCTTTACCTCTGCTTTCAAATACTCCTTGTACTTACTGAATAGTTTTATCTGTGGTAGAAGCATGCGAAAGCGTGAGTTTGCAACCTCTCCCTTTCTCTTCTAAGGAGGCCGGGTCTCCCCAAAGATCTTTGTTTTCCCAAACTCTCAAGAATCTGAAGAGAGGGAGGGCGCCATCCACACGGGGCCTGAGAGAAGAGGATGAAGAGAGGCGGGGAAGGAAAGGGAGGAGGGGAGACGTAGGTGGATGCTATGGGAGTAATGATTTGGGGAAAGACAAAAACAACAGGGTTTTTAGAAAATTTAACTTTATGATGTAAAATGTAATTCCCGCCTTTGTTTTCTGACACCCACCCTCCAGAAACTTTTAATAAAGCCTTCGACAGGGCCGTGTGTGTGTGTGTGTGTGTGTGTGTGTGTGTGTGTGCGTGTGTGTGTGAGATAATGTCCTGAGACTGACCTTAGGGTGAAAACTTAGGGGATACATTCAAATTATATAGTGTTATAGAAATTCTCTTACTACCTTCTCCTGTACGTGTCTTGCCTCTCTCTAAATTATAGACTTCTTAAAGATACTAGTTGCAGGCTCTCCAGTTACTCTCTGTGTCAAGCATATTAGTTATCACCATGTCTTACATATGATAGAGACTCATTAAATACTTTATTCTTTGATTGACAAGAAAGGCAAAAATTATTATAATTTGGTGTGGTGAAGAACCAGTATTTTCTAATATGAGAGAATCAAGAACTTCAGCAAAAGGACATACTTTTGTTAGGCTTATTTTAAAAAGATATGTAACTGTGTTCGTGTTAACCTTGGAAGAAAAAGCCTAGTACCGGCCTTGTGCTAAGAGAAACCCAAATGCCTATAAGCCACTATGTACAATTGGTATTATTACCTTCCAGTCAAATTATTTCCAGTAATTGTTGCTACTTCCCATCAAACTTCCAAGCAGAGCAGTTCTCAGAGGACTCTGTCTCGGGCTTTGGAAGGCTGCCTTACCGGAAATGAACTGTGGGCTAAGAGGATTCTGATCAGTGGAATGCTGGTAAATCTTTAACAACTGGCTTCAGGATAAAACAGCCCTAGTCTTTATTTAGTGTGTGCCAATTTCCCTGGAGTATGTGCTCTCATCACGGCAGGGTTCCGTCCACCAACGTGACAGAACTGAATGCGGAACTGGAAAGAGCTGTGCAGAAGCAGCTCTTCTGAGCCGGTGCAAGGCAACTCCAGCGCAACTGACTGCAAGGCTGTCTGTCCCCTCGCGGGCTCTCCAAAGCAAGTCTGCAAACTGCAGAGGAAGGTAGCGGTTTGTGTGTTATTTTTCTTTCAAAAAGAGGCCAAGACTCAGAAAAGTTACACAAGCATGAAAGAAAGAAACAAATCTATTGAATACAAATAGAAGTCAATCAACCGGCTAATAAAATACACCTCTTTCGGGGCTGTATTTGCAAAGACTTCTCAAATTTTATCAGGCTAATGTGACTGTACCAGGAGAGCCAGAACATCAGAATTACAGACTGTTAAGACCTTAGGAGTAATTTAAGTAGGTCCTTCAAGGCAGAGGTTGTACTCTGGTAAGCAGAGAACAAGGAATGCCCTAACATCTGAGGTCAATCACCTGAAGATTTCTCCTCTGCTTGGCCCAAATCCTTTTGCCTCTCACACTCCACTAGAATCTCTCTGCCCCCTTTTTCCCCTGGGGCCTAAATAAGATGTGATAATATACAGGACTCTAGTAACTCACAAAACTAGGAGCAAGCTTAAAACAACCAAGAGCCTGTGGCAAAGTCAATTTATTTAGTTTGTTTAAAGCAGTCTCTTTCTGGCGTGTGCATTCCATATGGGGTGAGTGTGCACGTGGGATGAGTGTGCGAGCAGGCACTACCTCACACCTGCTCTCTGTCATCAAGGCCTGGCTACCCGCTCCTCAACCCCCAGCCTGATTAATCCCTGTGCCTACCCGGGGAGAAGAGAGATGGATAGGGCTGGCCAACAGTGCTTATCCCTTCTAATCAACTGACACTTTTCTAATTAATTAATGAAAATATCTACTCTAAGATGCTATAAACACCTGATTGCTGTGACTTATGCACAATAATAATTCTTTTTTTAACTAAATTTTATTTTTTTAAATGTTGTTCAGTTACAATTGTCCCAAATTTCCTCCCTGTTGCTCTCCCCTTCCCCGGTCTGACCACCAGCTCCCAAAGACAACCCCCACCCCATTGTCCTTGTCCGTGGGTCCTCTGTACACGTTCCTTGACTTGACCCTTCCCCTTCTTTCCCTGGCTATCCCTCTCCCTCATTCCCTCTGGTCACTGTCAGTTTGTTCTTTATTTCAATGTCTCTGGTTATAATTCGCTTGCCTGTTTGTTTTCTTGATTAGATTCCACTTATAGGTGAGAACATGTGCTATTTGTCTTTCACCACCTGGCTTATTTCACTTAGCATAATATTCTTTAATTCCATCCATGCTGTCACGAAGGGTAGGAGCTCCTTCTTTCTTTCTGCTGTGTGGTATTCCATTGTGTAAATGTACCACGGTTTTTTGATCCACTCATTTACTGATGGGCACTTAGGCTGTTTCCAGCACTTGGCTATTGTAAATAACACTGCTATGAACATTGGGGTGCATAGGTTCTTTTGGATTGGTATTTCAGGATTCTTAGGGTATAATCCCAGCAGTGGAATCTCTGGGTCAATGTTTAGGTAGTTCCATGTTTAATCCCAGCAGTGGAATCTCTGGGTCAATGTTTAGGTAGTTCCATGTTTAGTTTTTGAGGAAATTCCATATTATTTTCTACAGTGGCTTCACCAGTCTGCATTCCCACCAATAGTGCATTAGGGTTCCCTTTTCTCCACAACCTCTCCAGCATTTGTTGTTTGTTGATTTGTTAATGATATGGACAATAATAATTCTTATAAAGATAGAAAAAATCTTCCAGGTTTATGTGCAAAAACCTGGTGATGTACACAGTAAAATTCTTTCCCTTTCAGGCAAATGGACTGAGCTGAGTGAAGGAAAAGTACTGTGTTTCACAGGCTCATTCTAATTCATATTTCCAGGGATCTCTGTTATGCTTACCCCAGAATGTCTGTCTTTGACTGAGAACTTGGATTTTCAGAGTTCAGCCTCGCAGAAGGGAGATCCCAATCGTAGAGCTCTGAGTGCATTATTAATGAGCCTTAAAAACAATACCAAGGGGTCCGCAGTTTAGATACTTTCATTGTTCGGCCAGTTGCATAACGCAAGGAATGTCAGGTTTTCATCAGAGCAATGATCCAGGACAACCTTCTGCCTCTGACATGGGAACAGATTTTACAGAGGGGCTTGGCTGCCCTCTTTAATTCTAAAATTTTGGATTAAAGATGTTCAAAATAGTTTATTTATCTGACTAAATTTATTTGACCAGATTTTTTTTTTCGGCCAAAATAGACCATATCAGCTAAATTTTTACATTCTCTGTAAAAAAAACAAAACAAAACAGAACTTCTTTGTATGTCTGACCTTTAAAACTTCAACGGAGTGCTAGCTAAAATTTAATAAAATGCCCACGGACATAGTTTTATAAATGCTAATTATGCCTTTCTTTCAGTCTTAATCTTTATATTAAAACAATCACAATTGTTATGGCTTTTTTTCTGAATATATATTTTGTTATTATATTCTTCTTAGTAATTTTACCCTTAAATTCTATTTAGCCTAATATTAGTATTATCATTATATTATACTCACTATAGTATATAGCTATCTTTTTAAAATTTCATTAACAAATATTTACCTGGTGTGTTTTCCTTTTTTTTACATTTTATAGGTTTTATTTATTTTTTATTCTTTTTCAAGTTCAGTTGTCTCCATTTTCCCCCATCCCCTCCCTACTACCCCACCCACTCCCATCTCTCGCCCCCAATCCTACCTCCCTTCGGCTTTCTCCATGGGTCCTTTATGCGTGTTCCTTACCGACTCTTCCCCTTCTTTCCCTTGTTACCCCCCTCCCCCACCCCTCTTGTTACCACCAAATAAAGAACAGACTGATGGTGTATGTTTTCTTTAATCTCTACATATCTGTATCATTTTGTTTTATTTATGTCTCTTGAAAGCAGAATATGGTTGAATGTTGATTTTTATTCATTTCAATAGCCTCTGTCTTAAGCTAGTGAGTAGATGTTATGATGTAACTACTCATATTTCAACTAACATCCCCATCTCACGTTGTGTTTTATCACCATTTATTGTTTTCTTCCTCCTAGCTTCTATGGAATTGATGGGATTATATTTATATTATTTTTATAATTACATTTAAATATATAACATATACATGAAACTATAAATTCAGTGTATCTGACTATTCAGAAGGATGTTTTTGCTGTACTAAAATCATACACTTATTTAGTTATTTGTATAAACTATTGTTAATTGTATTTACTATTTCATTAATCCCTGTATTTATTGTTGCTTTTATTCTATCTCATGCCTTTTCTTTCAGTTTTTCTTTTTTCTTGATAAAATATAAACTTTAACAGTGAAGGTCTGTGATTGGTGAAGATCCATGTCTTTATGTGTTTGATAATGTTTCTATTTTGTATTTGACATTGAATGATAGTCGAGATGGGTATAAAATTTAAAGATGAAAAACTACTTACATCAGTATTTGAAGGCCACTGTTTTCTGGCATCTATTGCTGAAGAGAAGTCTCTCCTTTGATCTTATTTCGTGTATGTGTGTTTTACTTTTTAAAAAATTGGGATGACATTGGATAATAAAACCATACAGGGTTTAAGTGTACAATTCAACAAAACACTATCTGCACCATGCATCATGTGCCCACAGACCAAAGCAAAGTGCCTTTCTGTCCCAATTTATCCCCCCTTTCCCCTCCCCACATAACCCCACACCCCTTTCCCTCTGGCCATCATCACCCTGTTCTCTGAGTCTGTGTGTTACATGCATGAATATATATTCATATACATATATGTACACAAACATATATGAGGGGAGACCCAAGCAAAAAGAATTTATTTCTAAAAAATTCTCCTTTATTCTTACACATTTAAACTTCAGTCACTTTCAAAGTACTCTCCATTTGGTGCAATACACCTATTGAGACTTTTTTCCACTGCTCAGAACCGCTTTTGAATTCATTGATTTTGATGCCTTTTAGTGCTTGTGCTGCTTTTTGTTTCACCTTTTCCACATCAGCAAAACATTTCCCTTTGAGGACTTTTTTCATCTGGGGAAACAAAAATCAGTCACTTGGGGTGAGATCGGGTGAATAGGGAGGGTGGGGCACAGGGGTCCTGCCATTTTTGTTCAAAACTGCTGAACACTCAGTGCAGTTTGGGCAGGTGCACTTGTAAATCCCCCATCATGAAATGAGTAAACATGTTGAAAAGTCTCCAAAAAGAATTCACTGAAGCACAATCCAGCCTCTCACAATACCACCAGCTGGCACACTGATGCAGATGGGTTCCTAGAACACTCACCTAGTAGAGGAAGCCTGTACTACAAGGGGCCTGCCCTCCAAAAGATAATTCTGGTTTGGGGGGGATATGTATATAAAAACATATATACACTATGTTTTTTTTTTGCTTAATCCTTACACCTTCTTTTATCCAGTCCCTGAAACCCCCTCCCTCTGACAGCTGTCAGTCTGTTCCATGTATCCATGGCTCTGTTCATTTGTTCATCAGTTTATTTTGTTACGTTTCTGATATTCTATGTTTTCACTGTCATGTCAAGTCCTATATTTATTTTTGTTTTCCTTTATTAGCATGTGGTAGGTACTTTCAGCCTGAGGATGCAAGTCTTTAATTCTGGAAAGCTTTTCAACATTAGGTCTATCAGCTTGGCCGCACCATGTCTGAACTTGGGGGTTCCAGGATGCAGTCCTCAGCCACCATCCAGGACATCGTCCTCCCTTCATGTCCAGACTCCTGTTTAAATTACTTATTAACTATTTAATTTTAATAACATCTTTGATTGCCAAGTTTTACTGATTTTTAGTCCTGTCTATACATGACTTTGTTGAATTTCTGCTTGATTTTATTTCATATTTTTAAAATTCTTATTGTGAATACTATTCCTGTATTTATCTTTTTGAGCATTTTAAACATAACCTAATGTTAATGTGTTTTTCAAACTGAGAGCCTGTTTTAACTCCTGAACTTAATTCATGTTAGTTATTGGTTTTCTTTTTGTTTTCTTTCTTAGTATCAAATGTCTTTGTGGGTTTCACAAACCAAAAATAAATAAATAAATAAAAATAGACACCTTTTGATAGAAAAGCCAATAGATTTGTAGGATCATTTTGAAGTGTTTGTTTGTTTGTTCCATTTTCAGTTCTCCCTTCTTCTGAGTCCCAGGCGCCCTGTCCGTATGTCTGGAGGCCGCCCTCACGCTCTTGCCTGCTCCCACGCTCACGGTCAGGTCTTCCGTTATTATTCAGCCCTCTTGTTCAGGGGGTGATATCAGGCCCCTCTCTCAGTCAGCGGGGGTTTCATGAGGCTCCTTATTGCCCCACTGTGTCTGTGCTTTCCCTTGGTCTACAACTGTCTTCATTGGCAGAAGTTTTTCATAGCTTCTTGTAGAGGATGGTCTAGCACTGCCTCAGCCCCAGGCTTCAAGCACCAAAGCCGGTCCGGGCCCCACCTCCAGCGGACAGCTTTAGTAGTGCTGCTCCTGCAGGACCAAACTGCCCTGCCCTGCTCGCTTCCCATCCCCGAGGTCAGCAGGTCCACGTGTCCAGTCCAATCACGGTTTGGCGTTGTTGTTCCCTATCTAGTCAAGGGGGAGGTTTATATTGAATGTTAAGCCTGCTGTAGCTGTTCATTCTTTTTTCATCAATCATTGCTATATGCTCATGGCACATTACTACTTCAGTGTGTGAATTTACTGTACCTTCCTGTCCCTTTACAACAATAAAAATGAGCATTCGCTAAATACTTATGTACCAGGCATTATGCTAAATATTTTCATATCTTACCTTATTTAATTCTTCAAATACATCTGTGAGGCCAGTGCTAGTCTGTATCTCCATTTCATACAAGAAGCAATCGACACTCAAGAGTCTAAATAACGTGTTCTGCGACATGTGTTTTGGCAACTAGCAAAACGGGACTAGAATCCAGGTACGTCTCACTCCAAAGCCAGAGCTCTTGACCTTAAAATATGGTAAGGATAAGAAAATGCCTCCTGATATAACCTGGTATTACTGGCTTTATGACCCTGGAGAAAACCCACAGGAGGAGGAAGGGTGTGGGCTGCAGGTCTGCGGCACTGCTCTGGTTAGGGTTACTTTTACTACCAGAGTGACCTTGGGAAGTCACTGAAGCAACCTTGGTCTTTATTTTCTCTATACCTGAGATTAGAAACAATTGATTTTTTGCCTATTTTCTTATGAAGGTAAAAAAATAATGGATCGAAAACATCTATCTCAAACATGAAATATTATGTATTTTATGGTATTTTATATTGAGTTCTAGCACCTTTTTTTCTGTATTGAAAGCAAGAGGTGTCATAAGCAAAGTTTATATTACTTTCCCTAAGTATATTGCCTTACACTTGCCCACGCTAGAGCTCATTTGTTATTTCTCTGCCCACACATGAAACCTCATGAGATCTTACCACGGTTTATCCTTGTCAGTGTGACATTTCACTTCCACCTTTAATTTTGTAGGCCTTGCTGTGTACTCTCCAACTCAATTCGCTTATACAACTTATAATAAACTGATAAAATTCTTCCATCTGGAGAAGCAACTATTCGTTTCTACCTTCTCCTTCCTACTAAACCAATTCTTTATCTACAGCAAAACAAGTACTGCCCCCACTTCACTCCCTGGCTGGTGAACTGATCTTGACTGTGCCGCAGCTTTCCATCAGCGTTCCTCCTTTTTTTTATGGTATTTTTATCTTTTTTAAACTTTTTTTATTGTTGTTCAAGTACAGTTTTCTGCCTTATCCCCCCAGCCCTC